>JAHDVE020008300.1:0-62215 GCA_022606495.2 Halesus radiatus
TAAATGATTAAAAATATTACAATGAGGTTTACAAACTTCCAATAAGTTATAAAAAAATAAATTGAATATTTTTTTCCAGACTTGTAAAATAAGTCAAGAGATGTCTCATATAAATAAAAATCGGGTAGGTATATCCGAGACTCTATTCCGATTGCAATTGAGTTCGGGATGAAACTTTGCAATCATCATAAGAATAGCAACCAATAATATGGGATTTATAAAAATGGAGGATAATATTAACAAATCTTGAACATGAAGTATGATATCGGTGTAAATGGCGTAAATTGAACTGGTCTCATTAGCTAAGTTGGTTAAGCGGTTACCCGGATAGGTAGAGGTCCTGGGTTCGAGTCCCAGATGCGACTGAAATCTTTTTAATTTCTGTTGTTTTTTCGGTTTCGTGGTTCATTTGGGATGTGTTAATATTATCTTCTTAAATGATTAAAATATTACAATGAGGTTTACAAACTTCAATAAGTTATAAAAAATAAATTGAATATGGTTTAATATATCACCTTTATGTAAAATCCTTTTTTTAGACATAAATAAATAAATAAAACATTATTTTTCTTGATTTCTACTATCTCCTACCAACCTCCTTGGGATATTTTGTATGTTTTATATATACTAATTTACAATAATGATTTTTGTTTAATTTATGATTCTGCACCCCTGCCTTAGGCTCATTCTGTAATCTCGTTTATGGTAAATAAAGATTAATGATTTAGGTATGTATCACAATAATCTGACTAATATTTCACTGTTTGACATTTTAGCACTGTGCCCCAGGACTTGCGGGGGCCCAGGGGTGTGTATCCAACCTAACCTGTGTCGGTGTGATGGTGGATTTGAAGGTCCCTCCTGCAACCAGCACAGTATCACGAATTTCCAAAGTCAGTGCACCAAATATCACCATATTTTAATTTATAAAAATTTGTATACTGTAATAATTATTGTATTCCTTCCTTCTATCCTCACTTAAACACTGCTTCAACACAAAATTCCTAAGTAGAGGGGTGGATTAGACCTAATAGTGGACATTACACATACACTTTGGACTCAAGATCTCACCACACTTCGTTCTAATATGTCCGCCGAAACGTATGTGTAAAGCTAGAAACAGTCAGAACGCCCAGATCTCTCGTAAGTCCTACGCGTAAGTTTTTCTCAGTGATCGGCGTGCTGCTTATGGAAAATCAAAGCAAAGTACAGAGACTTTCGAATAATTCAGTATTAGTTAAGTTTTGAACGAAACATTGCAACTAAACTATCTAAATTTGCACTAATACCTAAGTAATTTATAATCTTCTGAGTAATTATGACATGACATTATTATTTTAATTGGTAAATGATCATAGCAATATCTATCTTATGATATCTATGGTTAAAACTATAGCAAGACTTTTAAACCGTACGACATATTACGCATCAGACCATACTTCGCTCCGATCTCTGAGAAATCACTTTACAAGTACACTTATGCGCAGAGATCAGTCCATCAACGCAGAAGTGTTGCCCGCAGAAGTGTGGCGACTTTTTTTGTCTAAATTAACACAACGTTTTAGCCGGCAGGCCGATCTGGCGTATCGGCGGGCAGATTGGCGGGTGCTTTGAAACGCAGGCGGAAACGTATGTGTGGGAGATGCTATTGTCCTAATAACCTTTTCATACAATGCACCTAAACAAATCTGAAACTTATTTTTCAGTCCTAACGCCACCTGTTGATACAATTTAATACGTGCAATTTAGCAAGGTTTTTACAACAAAAAAAAAAACAATTTCCGTACAGAAATCACAAGAAACAAAAAAGACAATAACAGCCAGGTAATATTTAAATGTACCATCATACGGTGAGAAGTGTGAGGTGGAATGACGCCACTCTATTTGTATAAAGAACATGCAGTTTAGAGACAGTAACTTTAAATGTTTCATGTTTAAAGAAACTAGGTAATGAAAAAAAAATACAATTACTACATAATATTACAATGTTCCCTTATTAGATTGTTTTATTAATTTTTCTTAGCACATGTTTTTATTTTTGCTTATTTCTCCTAAATTTAATGTGGTTTTAAGTAAATTATTATCATCTTTAACCCATTAACCCATGAGCTATATTCATTTATAGAGTTTTTTGAGAATAATTCCAGAATTCACCACAATTTTTCTTTTAATAGAAATTTTCAAATTAAAGTACTTGGTGATTTATAAATAAAAAAACCCTTCTAATTTTCTGTCAATCACATTTTGTTTCCTTATGTTCTCTGTTAGGAATCCAGGATGTATTGTCTTAGCCCGATTCTTTGTAATGGAGCACTAATATTTTTCCAGATAGAAATCGTGGTGGTTGCAGAAGAATATGTATGAACGGTGGAACATGTGTGAATGCCACCTGCTCATGCGCTCCTGGATGGACCGGGGAGTTCTGTATAGAACGTAAGTGACACGCAACTCTTTGTATAATAAATTATTAAAAAATAATAACTTGATAACAGAAATTGATACATGATTTTTTAAATTATGTGTTTTTCTACCGAGTCCGAGTATCGAATAAATACCATTTGTTAGTTGTAATGTTATACAGTTTGTTTTTTCGAAAAGTTCTTTTGCACGTGAAGTTCGAAACATGATTGGTGAAATAAAAATTCTTGAAAAGCAAATTAGTGATGCTCGTTTATTTTTAGATAATGTGAATCAAATAAGCACCTTTATATCTTTTGATTTATACATTATAATTATATTTTATTGTTGTTTTCAGCCATTTGTAGAGAGCCATGCTTACACGGAGGAAGATGTATTGCTCCTGACAGATGTGTCTGCTTCCATGGCATCAGCGGGAAGAGGTGTGAAATAGGTGGGATTGCGTTTAATATTTTGTAGTGTTTTGAGAGTTTATTATCTGCACACATGTTTTAAATGCTTCTTTGATTCGGAGTTTTAGCAGTGTGTTTTCACCAATTCATGTTTATTTTGGCGGGTATATCCTTTATTTTCGCAGACTATGTATTAAGATTTAAAATCAATTTTAATTGGCCTAAAGTTTTAACCGAACCCTTTCTAGTATCAAAAATGACTAATTAAAAATTACTGTTCATAAATATCATATATACTAGCATAGGTTGGCAATAAAAAGTAAAAATTTATTAAAGTGGAACATTTTTTTTTATTGCTATGGCAACGCCAAGCTACCCAATTTGTCTTTGAAAGTTATTCTTTACATACAAATTTTTTCGCATTCGAGTTTGACAGTTCATAGAACAAGGCAAAACAACATGACTCAATTATGTACATTTTAAAAATGTATAATTCTTTAAATCTGTGAATTAGATTTTGTTTTATTTTGATTTAACAATCAATAAATGGGTATTTTGATGCATGAATTTTAGAAATTTAAAAAATCGCATATCTTTCTTGCAAAGCGTTAAATAATAAAAAAGTTTAAATATAATGTTTTAGAGTATGATATAGAATACCTTTCGGAAAGTACCACTAATTTCTGAAGGCTGTTTGTTTAAAGTAAAAAATACGGACTTGGACCATTGTGCTTTTTTTTATACTTACTTTCATTTTCCTATGAGCCACTTTGATGTTATTCAAAACATTTTAAATTATTGCAGCGTCCTCAATTCTTGTCTACCATTACATGTCAGACTGTCTATGCGTAACTACCTACTTACATTAGTAGTTTTTGTTGTAGTTTTCTGGACAACGCTTGAACAATGTTCCTTGTATCTATTTACCTTTTGATTTTGATATATCAGAGTATAATCCTTAAACCGTATTCAATTTCACTTAGTTCCCAGTAATCATCACACCATTTTCATAAATACAACACCATTATTGTTACACCGTGTTGAGTGGTTTTGCACCGATTATTGAGTGACCCTTCCCATCCCAGACAGACGCACAGGGCCGTGCTACACTGACATCCGGGGCAGCTTGTGCACCAATCAGCTGGAGGGAGTAGTCTGCACCAAAAACTTGTGCTGCGCTACTGTGGGCAAGGCCTGGGGACACCCCTGTGAGCAGTGTGCTGACCATCTGGACTGCGAGTTGGGATTCCTCAGGAATCTCAGTTCTGGAGAGTGCTTGGGTAAGTTTTTAAAGATTACAAGGAAAAAAATTACTTTAAGTGCCTGCACACTATTGGACATCCCTATCGACACAGGATGTGGGCGTTTTTGCTCTTTTTAAAAAACCAAAATGCACTATTATATATAAAACCCCAACTTTTGCTCAATTTGTTGGAAAAGAACAGGTAATCAGAGAACTGCTATTGGACAACGAACTGCTATTTGCGGAACTCGTTTGTGAAAGTTCGGGTGTCGAGCAAGCAGATTCCTGTTCAAACTCCCTGTCCAATAAGTGTTTTGAAAGGTCAGGTGTGTCTGTGTATGTCGAGCGAGCAGATTCCTGTTTTGTGACAAAGAGACTGAAGCGGTCGCGAAATAGGAATCCAAAAACTATATAGCAAGATACATTTTTTTTAAATGTTTTTTTCAAATAAACATAATAAAAATAAAATAACAGGCATTTCTTTTCTCTCATCGGCATTAACTAAAACACAATTAAACTAAATAATGTCCACACTCCACTCCTCGTAAGCCGTATAGCTCAGTTTCATTCAATGATTGAAACAAAATGCGAGAAACTTAAAGAAACATGCGTTTGTCGTTTGCGATAATAGCAATTTCAAATTTTAAGATACTGAACAACAAGCCATTTTGCGTTTGGTTCATTTATAATCAACAATTATTTTGTAAAATAATCAATTTGTCATAAGCAGACTGAAGTAAAACGGAAAACAGAAAACAGCATTTAATTTCAATTTCAATCCATTTAAAAACAACAGCAATCAGCAACGACTTCTCGCTCTTTGTTCCTAATGGGCCTTAAGTTTGACACATTAAGCTAGAAACAACAGGTGTGTCTCACTCACACATATTATATTTCCGTTAGTGTGAAAGGGTAAGATAGTGTTTTTCGGCTGCAACTGTTCTTTCTCATTCACACCCGCGCTTCGTGATATGAGATAGGCGAGCGAATGTTTTTATAGAACCATACAATCATAACGTTTGACGACAAACTTCGTGTCCGAATTATAACAAACAGTTGGGGCTTTTTTTTTCACAAATAATATGTTTCGCCACGTCCTCATCTCTATGGTGCGGTCATCTTAAACGATGAAATTTTCGAATCAATTTGAATATTTTTGTTGAAATTTTGTGCCCTTTCAACAGTATTATTTATCCTGGCACTTTATTTTGAGCATTAAAAAAAAAAGAAAATCTTTAATCGTTTAATGTATGGAATTTTCATCAATGATTTGATAGTCTTCAACGTAAACCTTTCGGACTTATTCAAAAACCCTCCCATCCCTTACTACAAATAGCGCATTTATAAATCAATAGGGATGTCTTGCGTTGGGTGACTTTGATGGATTTACAAATTTAACGGTAATGGTTTTCACAGACCGTGGACTTTAATCGATTGATTTACATATGTCGAAAAGGGAAATAAGATTGAGCATCCAAAGAGTTATGCATCATTATTGTGGCTTTTTTGTTTGTGGTATTTAAATGCTTCTTTGTTGGAAACTCTTTTTATCTGAGAGATTAAGAATTCCACAATGCGTTTAGCTTTTTGGTGGTAGCTTTTTGCAAGGTCCATGTTTCGATGGCATATGATAAAACTGGTAGCACAAAACACTGCACAATTCACATTCTCAATTCAATCGACACATTCTGATAAATTATTTCAGTTTTGAATTGTTAAATAACTACATACAGGTACGCAACTTTCATTAATCAATATGAATTTATTTTTCAGATATTGACGAATGTGCTGCCATTCCCGGCCTGTGCTCCGGAGGAAAGTGCATCAATAGCATCGGCTCCTTTTCCTGCGAGTGTCCAGCTGGCCAAACCAGGAACATGGAGACCAACAATTGCGAGGATAAGAATGAATGTGAAGATGAGAACATCTGCAAGGTATGTAATTCACCAGGGAATAATCAATACTTCAAGTTCACCTGAGTGAGCTCTATATAATAACCTGCTAAACGGACTCAGATTAACATTAAAAATAATTTATAAAAAAAATTGTCTTACATATTTTTATTTATTTGCAGAATGGTAAATGTGTGAATACAGAGGGGTCCTATTACTGTCTCTGCAACCCTCACTTCATCCAGAGTCCTGATAAGAAATTCTGCGTTGGTGAGTAACTTCATTCTTTTGTAATTTTTCTAGGTAATTCTTGCTAGTTTCTTGCTAGATTCTCGCTGGATAGTTTGAAAAAATGGTAATATGCTAAGGGTATGAACATAATAGTGCAATGGTTTTTGGAGTAGCTAATTTCTCAGTAGATTTTCTTTATGATTTGAATGTGTTCTATTTTAAAGTTTAATAAAGTAAAGCAAATTAATCAATTTGATAGTTGTTATATTATGGAGGGAAAACGGGAAGTTGAGAGGGTAAAAACATTAAGGTTAGATTGGAAATTGGTTACAGTAATGTATTAGCGAAATGATGAGATAAGAGTAATTTTAAGATAATGGTCAAAAAAGGAAGAAATTTCTTTATTTTGTACAACTTTATTTAATTCAATTTTGATCCTGATTTAGTTTTTCTCAATACAAATCTATTTTCACCTACCTACATATTTCATATTTTTTAAGAGAAAAAAAAAATACAAGATCAGAGGTGCTGCTATCATTGTAGAACCATTCCCATTAATAATTTATTTTTATTTTTTATTCTTCTGGTTTATAAAGTGATAAAATGGATGAAAATTAATATCGTCTTTTATTTTTCAGATGGTCGCCTTGGCATGTGTTTTACATACAGATCCCAAGACGGAGAGTGCTCTAATAGTTTGTCCATGAGATTGTCCAATAGGGATTGTTGCTGCGGAAAGAACATGGGGCGAGGATGGGGAGACTATTGTGATCCCTGCCCGCAGCCTGGAGAAGGTAAGATAATAATAATAATAAAAATGTGTATTTGTCAATAAGTTGTTAATTTACATATTTTATTTTAACATATGTAGTTTTAGTATGTAATTAACAAAAAAGGTCACTGATCAGCTAAACATTCCGGAGCCCGGAGTGCAGGTGGTTTTCAGCAGTTCCTATAGAAATTATATGAAGTTAAATAAATGTGTACTATAAACTTATTAAAGGCAATTAAAATATTTCTAGTAACACCAAATGAATTATTTTCAACTATTGGCTGAAATGAAGTTGTTCATAATAGGCGCGAATATGTTTTGGTCTTAGGTCAAAATATGATGCAGTAAGGAAAACAGTCAGAAATTTTCAGTTGTCCCTGTAAGTAAAAAACAATAATTAGTTTCGCTGTTTGGTGGACCCTTTTTGTATACAATAGAGATTTCATTAGATAAACTTAACTATGATATACATACTATTTATTTAACTTCATATAATTTCTATAGGAACTGCTGAAAAGCAATGAATGAGAACACAACTCTAAATAAGATGATAAACCTATCACAAAATTACCACTAATTGCACTAATGTATCATAAATTGAAAAGAGTACCTTTATTTTTATGTATGTGGATTATTTAACTGGCTGCTTTTAGTTTTTATACCGGCTGATTAAACGCCAACTTGATTCCCATTCTCAGAGCAGGTGTTCCATGTCTCCAAAATACAGTACACCTTGGTTTACCATTCGCACCAGGACAGGAGTACTCCTGACTAGGTTGGTACAATTGTGTCTTGATTTTTGTTTCCTATGATCTAATAATCTTTATTAATTCCAGCCGACTACAACAGCCTCTGTCTATGGAGCAGCCTTGGTGTCAAGAAGATCGGTGGAGGCTCCGGGGGCACCAAGAGCTGGGAGGGTGGCAACAGACCCAGCAACGGAAACGGCAATGGGAACGGGGGCAGCGTGTCCCACCACTGGGGTGGTGGAGGCGGGGGCTTCGATAGCGACTCTGACACCTATCACCCCACTGGACCTTCGGTGGGCGCTTACAGGGTCAATGAGTGCCTGTTTAGGAAGGATATCTGCGGGTTCGGGAAATGTATAGATACGGAAGATGGGTGAGTTTGATATACGTACATAATTTGTTTGTTAAATTAATAGATTATTATTTTATTGTGTACATTTAAAAAATTGGCACAATTTGTAAGGGTGCTATATTTCTTTGATTATAATAGAATATAAAAAAATTTATTAGCATGGTGGAAAAAAAATTCACACAATCCTTATACAAGGAGAGAATTCAAGAGTACAGTGAAAATGATCACCTTTGGATTATTTTTAATTAAACAATAATTATTAGCCTGAAACACTCATCCAAATTGAAAAAACCTTCCGAGAAAAGATAAATGTCGCCGACAGGACTCGAACCTGCAACCTTCTAATATCCGGTCAGATGCTCTACCGTTGAGCTACGTCGGCTTATCGCAAACCCGCCAAGTTAATCAATATATACTACTGTTTCATTCAATAATTACGGTTTTTTATTATATTTCACCTGTAAACAACCAACTTTATTTGTATGAGGAAGGCTTGTAACGGCTAAATCCCTCACTAGGTGGCGTCGAGACAAATTATGTCTTCATTTTATTGGTGAAAAATGTTTGACTTGTCAAATATTTATTAATTGATAAACTAAAGTTTTTAAGACAAGATTTTTGTGCATAGCGCAAAGGGTAACAATTATTTTTATAAACAATAATTATTAGCCTGAAACACTCATCCAAATTGAAAAAACCTTCCGAGAAAGATAAATGTCGCCGACGAGATTTAATTGAGGGATTTAGCCGTTACAAGCCTTCCTCATATTAATAAGTTGCTTGTTTACAGGTGAAATATAATAAAAAACAGTAATTATTGAATGAAACACTAGTATATATTGATTAACTTGGCGGGTTTGCGATAAGCCGACGTAGCTCAACGGTAGAGCATCTGACCGGATATTAGAAGGTTGCAGGTTCGAGTCCTGTCGGCGACATTTATCTTTTCTCGGAAGGTTTTTTCAATTTGGATGAGTATTTCAGGCTAATAATTATTGTTTATAAAAATAATTGTTACCCTTTGCGCTATGCACAAAAATCTTGTCTTAAAAACTTTAGTTTATCAATTAATAAATATTTTTAATTAGGTTTGAATTGTGGGAAGTCAGTGGAACTACAGCATTCCTAAAATTGGGGTATTATGTTATTTACAATATCACAGGTTATATGGTTTGAGACAAATGGGAGTGAAGGTTGGGAGACCCTGGCTATTCAGATATGATCACTAAACATAACTAAAGTTTCATGCAATTTGTTCATTTAAAATTATTGTAGACTTTCTACAGCGGTATCTTGCATAATTCTTATTCACAATAATTAAGTGCAATCATAATTGTTTTTAAATTCAGAGAGTTATCTATTCAAATACAACCTTCTAAGTATGCTGTAACCATTACAATCACTTGACCAGTGTTATTGCAATTTTAGAATACAAACCATGTATGATAATTTCTTAGACAATATTTTTTTTACAACAATAAATTCTCCATTTCAGCTATGATTGCGAATGCTCCAAAGGTGCAGAACTCGATGACATAGACGGCCGACCAGTTTGCGTGGACATAGACGAATGCGCCCGAGGACTCTGCCAGGGCGGCCAGTGCACCAACCTCCCCAACAGTTTCGAATGCCTTTGCCCCCCCGGATTCGACGTGTCAAATGACGGCAAACGTTGCACAGACAAAGACGAATGTTCCTTATCTGGCATGTGCAATAACGGCATCTGCATCAACATAGACGGCAGCTTCAAATGCCAGTGCAAGAACGGATTCAAACTCAGCACTACCGGGAGAGCATGTATTGATATTGATGAGTGCTACGAGAACCCGAGGATTTGTCTCAACGGACGTTGTGAGAATACTCCAGGGTCGTATAAGTGCTACTGTGATAATGGCTTCACCGAGTCAGAGGATGGAGCATTTTGTGTTGATTTGAATGAGTGTTTAAGCACAGGTTTGTTATTTTTTCTATTCTTTATTTTAATTTTCACAATGTTCCAAAATTACGGTTATAGTAGGTACTTTCTTAGGAGATTTTTCTCAATATTTCTAATATGTATTACATTTTAAAAGTGTACTAAATAAAAGTATTGGATCTGTGACACCATACATAATATATTGGAGCCAAAATGGTGATAAGAAGAAACAAACCATGGGTGGGTTATAGAATTGGTTTGTAGGTTTGGTTAGGTTAGTAAATTTTAGCCATTTACATTTTTTCTCTGCAGGTTATTCTAATAATTTTAATGTGCTCCATTTTTAAATAAATGCTTTGATGCATATATGTACATTGCTGAAGGCAAAATGGAAATTATAAGATATAAACATTTGGGTTATGGAAACATCTTTGAATTTGTTTGAGGTCAGAGTATGTTTTGTGGAGATAATAATGTTCTAAGTTTAATTCAAGGAAAATACACAGAAGAGAATGTGTCAACCGAGGCCTCATTTTGTTTTCAATAGCCAATTTCCTAAATTGGCTGTTTTTATGTTTTAAATTTTCAGTCATTCATTCAAATACAGATACACAACTTCCAAATTGGACACGTGTCCGTATTATGTCGGTCAATAATAAGAACAGGAAAAATACACCATTTTTTAACTTATTTCTTCATGTATATTTTTCAGGAATGTGTGACCATGGAAAGTGCGTCAACATCGAGGGTTCCTTCCAATGCGTGTGCGACTCCGGCTACAGAATCGGCCCCGACCGCAAGCACTGCATTGACATTGACGAGTGCCTCAGTAGCCCGTGCCAGAGCGGCAAGTGCATCAACTCGCAGGGCAGTTTCCGCTGCGAATGCACTCCTGGATTCAACCTGGGACCTGATGGAAGATCTTGCTTGGGTAAAAACAAATTGTTCACTTTTGTTAATACGTATGGGAATTATAATCGGTTAATTTGATGTCCAAGCAAACTAGAAGACGTGGATATTTAAAAAAAAATTTAAAGTGTCTTTTTTATTGTCTTAAAAAATTTTAACGCTTATGGACAACTACTTTCCACCCATATCGACGGTCCAAACATAAGGTGACGAATCTGCAAAATTTCGGTTTTGTTTTAAATTAAGCAATTTATTCTATATTTCAGATGAAGCCGAAAAAAGTTGAATTTTCCTTTAAATTCTCCTTTTTTTAAATGAACATGATCGAAATTGCACATTACATCCGGTGTAGATAGTCGAATCTAACTTTGTTTTCACTCTCCAGTAAACCTCGTAAAATGCAGATTCGACACCTCCCGTTGGGACCGTCCATATAATGTATGGGTAATATTATCACAAACAGTTATTTCTATCTGGCTTTCTTAGCCGGTATAAATTAAAAGCTTCATCAGTACTGCTACAAACAGAGCAAATTAACAAAACTGAGGAATTGCCAGGGGACTTTGTTGAATAAAGGGTTACATTCATCAATATATCAACTACTAGATTTGGCTTGTCATCATGATAATTTTGGCCCACCTATGAGTAATTTCATAACATAACTCCCTATTGAATTCCGTTGCTTCGTTTCAAAAGACTGGGACCCTTCACTCCAAAATAACACAGAGCGCAATGTTAACCTCAATCGCATAGTGTAATTTGGTCATGTTAATGGTCATTTGGTCCACCGATGGGAAACCAAAAAGGCACGCGACACCATGCGTCACAAGTTTGAAGCTGAAATTTAAGATCTCAACCTTATGTAAAACTTCATCGCTGCACCGTATGCAAAGCCATTGTTAATCATGAACTTTGTGATAAAGCTACTGTTGTAATATGAATGCATTCATATGTTACGAACCCACAAACCTCCATACAATAACGGCTTGAAGAAATTGAACACTTGCAAACGCTCGCTCGAAACGATCTGTGACGTACGTATTTTTTAAATATTCGTATAGTTGATTAAATTTGTCATTAATAAAGTATCTAAATTGCTGGTGACTACTAGATAATGCACTTTCTTATTAATAAATGTTTATACGTACCAATTTATTTTGGTTCGGGTGTCATTTTTAAGATCCATATGCCCTGTCTAGATATTGTTATTCGATGGTTACATTAGGTTAGGTAAAATCTGAAAAAACGCATTTTAGTACTCTATTGTATATTTTACTTTTACTTATTGAACAGACAACAGACGAGATCTCTGCTACTCGCAATACAAAGACGGGCAATGTCTAAACCCCACATCCATGGCAGTCACTAAATCCTCATGCTGCTGCTGCACCATCATCACTGGCCACCCCATGGGCTGGGGGACCACCTGCCAGGCCTGCCCAATTCCGGGGACCCAGGAGTTTGAAGTTCTGTGTCCGCATGGGCCTGGAATCACTTTCAACGGGAACGATATCAATGAGTGCACGCAGAATCCGGACGTTTGTAAGAACGGTGCCTGCGAAAACTTGATGGGAACTCATAGGTGTATCTGTGATCCAGGATATCATGTGGACGCAACTGGAAAGGTGTGCTCCGATGTTAATGAGTGTGAAATGGAAGATTCTGTAAGTATTTGCCATTCAGAAATAACAATAATTGATTTTATGGTCTTGCGCTGACAGGTCCATTGTAACCTATCTGTCTATCACATGAGTAATTTACAATGAAGAGAGAGAATTTATGATGGAGCTCTCAGTGGTATGCCTTTTTAGCATTATAACAGCCAAAAAATTGTTGTCATTAACCGCTTGTGTGCCAGCAATGCTGGAGATTTATACTATTTTGAGCCATAAAAAATGCTCTTAGCATATTAAAATATATTTTATTCGCCAGACAAGGAAATAATAATAATATCTTTATTGTAATTAAATTTAACTATAACTAAAAGACATGTATAATATAATAATGTAAGTGTACAGTGGTTTATCAAGTAAAATAGAAAATAATATAATTACAGTTATAGTTGAAGTTTTACATAACCCATAATATATTTTAATATTTTTCTATCTTGTCATTTTGTCACCAAACATTTTTATTTTATCTGTGAAATGTGTGTCGCCATTGTGGAAGCATCATCGACCTTGCAAAGGCGATTTTCATTGTCAATATTACTATGTTTGCTTAGAGGAAAATGTCGTATTATTTTATTTTCATTTCGAAGGAAACCTATTTAGCTTTCTGAAAATATAGTAAATAACTTTGGGTTTCATTATTTAACTTTTTTATATAAAATGAGGGAGAAAAGAATCATTTCTCTGAATAAGTAGTTATTCTGGGGAAACTACTTATGCTATATAGTGCAATTTTGATAAATACATAATCTAGTAAGACAGTACAATTTAAAGCACTGTGTATAGATTTATAAACTTATCTGTTTAGTTGGGGGTGTTAGTATATGCATACTGTACAAAGTTGATTTAAAAAAATATATTGATGAATAAATAATTTGTTCATTTCTCCTTGGCCTGTATGCATAGATAAGTTTGTAAATCTGCAGGTGAGCTTAAAAATTACCAGTTAATTTATAATTTTATCCTTGGATGACATTTGCCACATTAAAACGGGTCCATTTCGCAGCTCATTCTCATTATTGAAATGTTTTGCCAGCTTCTGCCTTTCCTCCCTCCTGCAAAATGGGCCTCTTAAAGGTTCAGCTTCAATCCTCCTTTTTATTGAAAATGCCCTCCACACAGCATCTTCAAAGATGGCACAGGCCCTGATGTTAAGAATATAGATATAAAGCAAGTATCTGATAATTATGCATTTTACTTCCAAGTTATGCGCCGGTGGCCAATGCCGTAACACTCCCGGCAGCTTCCAGTGCATCTGTCCCTCGGGCACCAAGCATGATGCGGAGCTGCAGACCTGCGAAGACATCGACGAGTGCGGAGAGAACGATGATGAGGAAACCGGAGTAGACCTGGACGGAGTGGAACCGGCCTGCATCAATGGAAACTGCATAAATACGCATGGGTCTTATGAGTGCGAATGTGAGCCGGGATATGTGCTGGATAATACGGGACGTGTTTGCTTAGGTAGGATACAATTAAATAAAGATAAATAATATATTTTTATTCACCCCTGAGGAAGGTTCAGGTTGAATCGAGACCGGTTGGATGAAGAAATAATAAAGTGGAATTAAAACAAAGTTATTTTATTTTTTATAAATAAAGATACAGTACAACTTACATTGTACCGTTTGTGGATGTGTTTATGGAATGGGAGATGTGACATCTGCGCTGATGATGGTCACTGCAAGACTGACCAAAACGTTGGTTCAAGGAAGAGCAACATGGCTCAATACCCTAAAATTTAAGCTACATAGTCAGCTGGTTATGAGAATCTCAAATCATATCTGACAATATTTGTTTATAGAGCATATTTTTTCATAAAATACCATTCTGTCCATATTGTGAGCCAAAAAGCTTCCAGTTTACTTTGCTAGCCAATCACCACACTTAGTAGCGGCAAAATGAACATCAAAATGTTTTTCTTATTTACTTATTTGATTATATGCCCATCCATGGATTTTTAGAAGAGGATATAATGGGCTATCGAAAATTAAAAGTAGATAGAGTTTTTAAACAATAAAGTAATGTTAAACAATATTTTTAAAACGTTTAAGGGTAACATAAAATAGAAAACTGAAACAATATTACCACTCAAATCATTAACGCTACATTATCCACGCTACATACTATAATTAATTGTAGGATTCATCAAAGTATAGATTAGGTTTTGTTTGTGTTAATTGCCGAAATATAAGAAAATGATTTGTAATTTTTTACAGAAGATTGTCCAAAGCATAATTTATATATATATATATATATATATATATATATATATTTTTTTTTAGAGAATTGCATTGTCTGTTAAAATTTGATGTAAAATAATGTCAATATTTTACTTCTCCATCTCCTAGTTTCTAGTCAAGTTGTAGTCAAACTTATTAAAAAAAGTATTGTTATAAAATGATATATTTCTTAATTTAATATTTCCAGACAACCGCAAGGGCTCCTGCTGGACCCGGCTGATAGGCGGCCGCTGTGAGCTGAGTCTCCCTCGCCTCGTCCTGCGTCAGGAGTGCTGTTGCACCGTCGGCCTGGCCTGGGGGTCCCCCTGTGAGACCTGCAACCTCTCGCTGTGTGACTGCCCTAAGGGATTCGCCAAGGTATTATTATGATCATATTTATTTATTTTTTTACAGTATAAGTCAATAAGTAATTACAAATTAATGTTTTTGATAATAATATAAACTTATTTTTCAATTTCCATTTGTAACATAAATTGGATAATGATATTATTTCAGTTGGACGGAAAGACATGTTCAGACATTGATGAATGCTCTCTCAACACCGACATATGCAGGGGAGGAGGTACTTGCTTCAATACTGAAGGAAGCTACACCTGCTCGTGCCCCCCTGGACTTACCTTGGATGCTACAGGTAAGTTTTAGTTAAACCTCAGACAATGAACCATTTTAAGTTTGAGATCATTTCTCTTGAAATCAATTGAATAAGTTTGGCAATTAAACAATGTCTAAATAGCTTTGGGTTGGAATTGACGCTTGATTAAACTCAGAGAAAGAGGGTTACTTATGATTTGAATTTCCAGGTTCACGTTGCACGGACATGCGTCGTGAGGTTTGCTACGCAGAACACAAGCATGGCCAGTGCGCAGCGCCTTTGGATGGTCTGTATGGCCGCAGTATTTGCTGCTGCTCACCCGTGGGAAGAGCTTGGGGAGGAGACAAGTGTGAAGCCTGCCCTAGACCAGGTAATTAATAATGTTTTTTATTAAATTATTGGGCAGAAATTATTCTGATGGTGATAAAGTATTACAAAAGCTACCTTCCACAGTCTCGATTAAATTTAGAGTTTGTCAACATGATCTATAAATTTAATAAAATGGAACAAAAAAATTTAATTTCTATGGCAACACAGATTTTAGAACAAAAATTTTTAGGTTCAAATGTGATGTTATGTTTGACTTCCGAAATCTGACAGGTCCACTGGACGGGAAAAATGACTAGTTTATTTTTATTTTGATTTAACATCTAATTAGGGTCAAGTTTATAAACAAACTACAAAATTTCTGTTTCATTACCAACCGTTTTTCATTAACAGGTTATCCATTTGTAATCTTATTTTTTGTCATGAATAATTGCCATTCGCTCGTCTTCACTTTCATTGCTTGATGAGGAATCCATTTCACATATGCAAATTATATGTTGTCCTGTTATTTTTTTTTAAAAAATCCTCTGATTGGATAAAAAATTATCCAGACTTTCCCAAAAATGTCACTGAAACCAGAAAATATTGCCTTTAATCAGTGTAATGTATGTTTTATGTAGTCCAAAAAATCCTCAATAATTCATGAAAATATGGACCTACCTAATTTATATGAATACCGCACAAGAGTCTCAAATGCTCCCAACCGTCTGGAGCCAGTGAGACTATTGCATTCCCAATTGGGGAATGTTGTGAGGCAGAAGGTATTGGGGAGGGGAAGGAGAGGGGGAGGAGGAAGGTAGCTAAATAGGAAAATACCTGGCTATTCAGATCTGGTCACCAAACACAGCTAAAAGCCATTTCAAGCAACGTTTCAACCTAACTTAATCTACCTAAATTACTAATTAAGGTAATGACATGGGCTGAAATCATAACACACATATGGGATTCATTTCTGATTCACTCTTGGGCAGTATTATTCGAACGAGTGGATTTTTTTAGCACGGAATTTGAATGTCACGCTTTTTAAAATGTGGTAAAATTATGAAACAATTTTTTTTATGGGAGTTCACTGCACTACACACCTACTCTAAAATAAACACAATGCATCTTCTAATATCATTCCTTTTTCAGGATCAACATCTTTCTCTGAGCTTTGCCCCAAAGGAGAAGGTTTCTTGGAGCGTGTTGATATCAACGAGTGCACAGAATTCCCTGGAATTTGCCAAAATGGAAGATGCAAGAACACCGTAGGAAGTTACAGTTGTAGATGTAACCAGGGATATGAACTCGATGAAAACAGGCTAAAATGCATTGGTGAGTATATAAACCAATAGATTATTATACATTTTTCAACCAGTAAATTAGAGTTTGGAAGCTTTAATGTACGGTATTTTAGTATATATTTGACATTTTGTATTTATTTATATGTATTCTTCCAGACATCAATGAGTGCGAGATTGTCCATGGAGTTTGTGGAAATGGTACCTGCCGCAACACTGAAGGAAGCTTCCAGTGTGACTGTAATGAGGGGTATACCAGCAATAACATGATGAAGGTTTGCATGGGTAAGTTATCCATTCATTATTATTATGGAATTTGCCTAAATTAATTTGAATGCATATCTCTAGACCCACTGAACAGATAATTCCATGAAGAATCTATACCGATTTGAAAGAATACTGATGTCACCAGTTTACATAAGACCTTTCGATTCCTAGGCCCCAGACAGGTCAATGTAATTGATTATCTGTTCAAGGAAGAATTTCGATATTTAAAAAAATTTTCAATTTCACTAGAAGTAAGGAAAAATTGAGCTCACTTCGGGCACATGGACACACCCACGACGCACTTCTGTCGGTTTATCCCTTTTTTAAGTGCTGAAAAGGTCAACAACCCGACCTACCGGCATCTGTTTTGCCTCCTTCATGTAATCTGGGCCTCTTCAAGACCCGCATTGATAAATTCCTTCCTACACCCCCTACCTTGATCCGCCTCACAACAGTGCCGAACTGGATGGTGATATAGTTGCCCTGCCTTTAAACCGTACAGGGCCGCTCTTGTGAGGTGTGACATTAATAAAAAACCCCTTAAGATTGCTTTAAAGTCAGGGCATGGTGACAAATAATATATTTTGTACCATTCTAGATATTGATGAGTGTTCTGCGACTCCCGGTCTCTGCCGTGGGGGGCGCTGCCTCAACACGCAGGGCTCCTTCAAGTGCGACTGCCCCACGGGCCACGAGCTGGCCCCCGACAGGAAGTCGTGCAAGGACATCGATGAGTGTTCGCGGACCAGCGGTATTTGCTCCAACGGCGTGTGCGAGAACATGATGGGAACTTACCAGTGCGTGTGTGATGATGGATACACGCAGACAGACTTTAAGTCACATTGCAAAGGTAATTTTATTCATTAATTGATATTTTACAGCCTACATTGAAGAATTGCACTCGAAATATTTGTTTATTAAAACTACATACTAAAAATAATTACCGGATACTAATTAAAATCAGTGTTCTTTATTTGATTATTGTTATATCTTTGGTCTATGTTATATTCAGATATTCTCCACCATCAAAGAGTGGGTAACATCCTCTGGTCCCCATATTACAGAGCCACTTTCTAAAATACTGCGTTCCAAGCTATAGTATAGTAAGCGAACCACAGTAGCGTTAGAAAATTGCCTGTAATTGTTTAGCACAAATTCCAGCATTGTCAAGGCCCTGCTGCATGACGTCTCTATGTGAACATGAAATGTAAAGTGTGAATCAAATGTAATTCCCGATGTCTCCAATGCTATTAACACATTAGTTACGGCGATGTTTGTTAAAAATCTGTCACTTGCGGCGGGCGTATGTCCCCCTACCGGATGTATGTCAGCAAACTTCAACTTCGAGCTCGTATCAATAAAAAAAAAACTTTTATCAAATTATTTATAAAAAAATATTCGTCCACAAATCACAGTAGTAAAAAAATGTCAAATACACTTCCTATAATATTATGTAATAACAACACAGTTTAACAAGCGCTGAAATCGCAACAGCTGCGAATAAAAAGTGATATTAGGGCTTCCCCACTTGAGTCTATTGCGTCATAAGTATCAGCTAATGACTAAGAAAAAGTCAATGATCTTCATATTTTATTTAATTTTTTGACAAAAAAAATACCGTCTGTTGTCTATGTTTAAAATTAATTTCCAATTCTTCCTTGAAAATAATGATGACTTTTAGCGACGTTTTGAACCAGTGAAGAGTCCATAATGATGTATGTATTATAGTGACATCTATCCACTACACCACAAAGCCAATATTACAGAGGAAATTACAAGTTTAAAACGGGTGTTTTGGGTTTTCTGGTTTCTGAAACGCACAAATATGTGCACACCGCAACCAATGCGTTAATACAACTTGTCCATATAAATACCAGGAAAATAACATATGTTTTTCAATATTAAGTTTCTCTCTGTGTGCAAAACTGTACCTAAATTTTGCTAATAAACAGTGCTAATCTAAAGTGACCTGCCCGGTAAGTTTGGTCCTATATATGTATTATTGTATTATTATTATTATTATTATTATTATTATTATTATTATTATTATTATTATTATAATTTCCTCAAAAGATTGGTATTCACTTTGTGGCATCATTATTAACCACCCTACCTTCGGGTAATTTTCTGAAAAATAGGCAAAAATAATCACTTTTTTTGGTCTAGATTATGAATACAATGTTAGTCATACTCATACCTGATAATATTTTGTCAAAATATATGCATTTTCAATAGGTTTATTCGCTTTCATATTTTCAGGGGTCCCAAACTATTTGACACATATACGCATTACGCAATTATATTTTTTTATAACAAACATATTTTTCTCAAGTTACATTTAGATTATATATATATATATATTGAGAGAGACAGAAAGGTGAATTGTTCTTTAGAAGTATTTTTTTGTATGATAAATTTTAAAACATGGGATGCACAAACCCGCGTTACAGTTGACGCAATAGTATCGCTTTTCTCGCCTTATTTTTTTCCCCTTCTCGTCCGTTTTTGAGCAACAACCAGCACAACGTTTTGTGGCATTTGCTTTACTAGCTGTTGGTGGGATTACATTAATAAAATGCCTTTCAGTAAGACGTAATGGATTTGAGGTTTTCGAAGGTCTTCCGCCTTTGAATGAAAATTCAAAGGAAATGTATTTCTCCAAATATTGCAATATTACATTTTACCTGAATTTTGAATTGTGCGTTTGTGGTAAAATACGCTCAATAATATAAATGTCAGAACAGTTCACTGAAATAATCACTAAAATAAAACACACTAACATATACAAGTTTAATGTTATAAAATGAATGTCAATATTTACATATGTGGTAAAATACGCACAACAATAAAAATGTCAGAACAGTTCACTGAAATAATCACTAAAATAAAACACATACTAAAATATACAAGTTCAATATCATGAAAGAGAAACCAGTGTTCATACGAAAAATAAATTGGGAATCGAAACCACAAGTTACGCTCCCGTGAAGTTTGAAGAGAATGTATGAAAATTACGGAACGTCAAACGAGCGAACTCACGCTTCGCCTGTCCTTGAAGAACTACTTGTTTAGACCTGATGTCCCGTGTTGTTGGGATGCGCCCGTTGGCATTACGGTTGGTAGTTATGAGATATGTATATTATTTTTCTCAAGTGCGTATGTGATACGGGATAGCGCAGAATGGTACAATCAAAGTTTCCGTATCACATACGTTCATAGGCATAGGGCGGTTAATAAATGAATTAAAAATTACTTTGTAATCACCACTTCATTAATATATACATATCAACATGTTCAAAAGCAAAGCTTTATTAATTAATTTATTATTATTATTATTATATATGGATTTATCAATATATATTACTTTACAAGAAGTGAACTTGCAATATGTGCATAAAATGCAATATTAGTTTTAATCAATCAATTTTTTACCATAATTTTATAATCTTAACAATGGATAAAAAGTTGCAGATTTTCAGGTACAATGGTTTGATGCAGGGTATGTCAATATTATTGTCACTATTTTTAATTAATTTATTTATAATCTTATTTTATCCTTTCAGATATTGATGAGTGCGATGAAAACAACGGCAACTGCGATGAGAAATGTGTGAACACCCCCGGTAGCTTCTCATGTGCTTGCAGGTTAGCATTCTTTCTTAGCTTTTTAAATGCGTAAAGTTTTGATGCTAGATGTCCCCGTGCACTGCACTTTTTCATTGATGTCTTTTCACCGTATAGCCGTATAAATACAAGTTACAAAATAATCTGTTTAGTTGGATCTGATGATTTATAAACAAAGATTATTATTTCTTGTCCAAATGTGCGTATTTATGACAATAAAAGGCGAACAAAGATTTCAGTATAAACAAACTGACATTCCAAGCTGCCATTTTCCTAAAGGCCAGACTGCTCATTAAGCTTGCTAGTGAGCTTGGACACTGCTACGACCCTCGGTTGAGGATGCAGTAAATAATTACTCAACTCTTGCGCGGCGAGTAATGATCAAGATCTCTTCGTATAGGTAGTAGTGTATGTCTGAATAATATATCTGCAGATGGAATGTATTGAAGATTTGCAGACGGTTGTAGATAATTATATCTTGAGGTAGTAGTAGAAGATGGAAGTTCCCTAGAACATTAACTTATATATTTTATACGATATATATTTATTTAAAGAAAACTTATAATATTTACTTAATTAACTTATAAGTACAATAGACAAGGGCTGGGAATATAACAACACCTCTCCGATTAACTATTTCACCAATACTTGAACACGTCACAAAATATAATCATTATAACACTATTCTACTTTACAAAAGGTAAAAAATGAAGAGCTTTGAATAAAATAAACAACTCCTTTACATAAATAAACCAAAGTATGAGCATTAACTTAATCGACTTACAGAATGCACAGTAAAAACTCTGTGGATCAACTGTGCAGATGCTCGAGTCAGCAGGGAGAATGGCGGGAAGTTTTAAATGTTTATAAGAAAGGGGAACCATATCACCGGCCACAGATAATTACGATTTCATAAAATAAATAGAATGTTATTAAATCTTATAGATTTCGCTAGCATAATGAAATTATGAAGGTTTGTGAGAAGATTTTACAGATATTGATCATAGGATTCTGACTTTATCGATGCCAAAACTTCACAACCCAACTGTTATGACCTACCCGTACTGGGCATGGCCGCTCACGACCCAACTGCCTCGGCGTCCGCGTACAACGGGTTAAAAAATTTCAATGAATGAGGTATTATTCTGCCAGCAACAGATACACATATACATTTAAATATTCACAATGAACTTTTATTTTCAGTTCTGGTTTTGCATTACAACTGGACGGTCACACGTGCATTGACGTCGACGAGTGCATAGAAAATCCACGTGTGTGCGGAGGTGGACGCTGCATCAACAATAGGGGCGGACATAAGTGCCAGTGCAACGAGGGCCTGGTGCCCAACGAGGACTCCACCACTTGCCTGGGTAAGTTGTTTGTAATAATACTTACACCAGACAATAACAGCAGACCATGAAGCCATAATACTATTCAAACGGATAAAATACGTGAATCTTAGGTCGGGTTGTTTCAAACTACATCGCATTTTATGACCATTATACCGACGATCAATGCCATTTTTAATTATTGACCTTTTGGATGTTCCCTTTAAACGCCGATTCTTTAAGTTTTTGATCAAATTGTAATCAGCTGATGAGCATAACAACATGATGACAATTTGATCAAAAGCTAAAACTATAAAATTTTCTTTTTTTTTGAATTCCGTAATTCTTACTTATATGATATTGTCACCTTTCTTAACTAACTAATGCTCACACCGCAGAGAGGATAGATCTCCAAATAACTCGGTCACTTTTTGATTCATCAAATTCACCAATTAATATTTCAGACGTGGACGAATGTGGGCTCAAGCGCGACATTTGCGGCAACGGCGACTGCGCCAACACGGTGGGCAGCTTCGTCTGCCGCTGCGAGGAGGGCTACTCTGTGAAGCCCGAGGAGAGCGCCGAGTGTACTGATGATGACGAGTGTTTCCTCGGCACGCACAATTGCAATGAATTTGCTGACTGCATCAATTTACCTGTAAGTCATGAACCTCTTTCTTTCTCATAAATGACACATCTAACAGAAAGATAGATTACAACCATTTACTTGCTCTACCATTGTCATACAACAAACATAATACAACTGTATTGTATGATTTTCATGTAAAAGCCCACTAAAGCGTAAATAAATAAATGCAACAGAGCTCTCGGAGACAAAATTATATTACGAAATCAGGTAGGAATTACCAAACTCATTTTACCTTACCTTATTTTCATATTTTATTTATTTCTCAACTTTCTGTCAATATCAGTTTTCCTCTGAGTTTTCATGATTTCTCAACGGTAAAAATCTAAAACTGAGCAACTCAATAACATAACTCAGAAAAGCGGATATATTTTTGGAAATCAGTCAATAACTGCTAAAATTCCATGATTTTAAAAAGCATGAGGAAAGACACATTGTGTCTTGCCATAGTTAAATGAAACATTTACAAATTTTAAGCCACTGAATTTATTTCCTGTCTGCTGATTTCATCAGTACAGGAAATAAATATTCAGGGTAGTATTTCTATTCTGTTTCCTTACATAAATATCTCAACATATATTTAAAACTTATTAAAGCTCGTTACACACAACGAATATATGATATTAATAGAAAAGTTTTACAAATTATTATAAGCAATAATTATTACCTGAAAAATCATACAAATTGAATAACCTTCCGAGAAAAATACATGCTGCCGACGGGACACGAACCCGCGACCTTTTGTTTACCGGACAAGTGAGATAAACATTACCATTTTGCTGCCAAATCCACGTTTCTTACCCAATCTTCGTGTGTAATTCTCGATTTAAATCTCCCGCCATGTCACCTGGTAGTTCCAAATATATTGGTCAGGCGGCACTAGTAGTAGGGACGTCAAAACAGATGCCAACATTTATCATTAGATCTCATCCGGCAATCCTTGCCTAGGTTTTAAATAAAGCTAAGTACATAATGTAAGTTTATTGTAAGGTAAAACTTTTCTATTATGTAGCATAGGCTTTATTTAAAACCTGTAAAGTGAGATATTGTTTGTTATCGCCTGTTGACATGATGCTAACGTGAACCATATATGTTAAAAATTGGAACAAGATTTACAGAAATCAGCTAACCAGTTACAGAGGTTGAAACAGATCAGCAATAGGTGGGCCGGAGTTGATTCGGCCAGCTGATTCTGCAATTTCCCTTCTATAGAACCTGCCAAACATATTAGGACTCTTCCAGTTGCCGCACGACAGAATATCGTCTAGTCTATAATTCTGCACCCAGTTCAGGGATGCTCCTCCTGAAAGGATGCTGCCGGGTGGGTCCTCCACACCAGCATCTTTAAGGACTGTCTTAACCCAACCTGCAATTACTACTCTGGAAGCAGCTTTACTGTCCCACAAGTTGTGATAGATAAACTAGGCAGAATAACCCGCCCTCTTCGTCCCCTTGACAGCTCTATGACCTTCTCTGTCCAATAGACAGGAGCTATATTACTGGACTCTGATCAAGCCAGTCTCCATCCTGATTGTTGCCAGTCTGCCGAATACGTCTTGGCCCCAAACACTGGTCAAATAGAGATGTCTTCACTGTCCACTGACAATCTTTCCGCTGTGCAATGGAGTAATGTAAGGTCATGGACTCGGCTACCTGACGGCAATGGCAGGATTGTGGCTGCTCTCCTTGATGCCTCTAAGAGAGTTATGTTTTCAGACAAATTCTTCTCTAGCCAGGATGATACAATCCTTGGGTCCCAAATGGGGGTCTTCGAAGGCCTAAGCCAAGCTAAGGATTCCCTTTAATATTTTCCTCATAATTGGATTGGAGTTCAGTTTTCTACTGTCCCCTGGAGAGCCTAAGATACACACCACAGACTTGCGAGTTAAAATGGTACTCAGTGACAGCCTTTCTTTAGTGTGTAGGTCGGCTAGGAACCTTGCAAAGTCTTCACCTTTGGGATGTATGGTATGGACCTGATTTTCTGACTCTCAGCGTTGCCACCTCCGTCATGCCAGAGCGTAAGTGTGAAAGGTGGAACCTGGATTTAAGAAGTTCCTTCTGCTGATCTGACCATTTTCTTAGATTCTTGTCCCACCCCCAAAAAGTGAAATCTCCAGAGTGAGTGACTCTACTTGAGGAGGGGGGCTGTTTGTCCTGATGTCTATCAGCGCTTCTCCTAGGTTGTGAACCGTAAGAGGTGGCTCTAAGGCCCTGCACTTCAGACCCGCTCTCCAAAATGTTCTCTCCCAACGAGGAGCCACTACCAGGTATAATCCCTTTGCTCTGTTCGGGTGGCACAGAACCCTCGGCATGGGGCACGGGGGAGGGAAGATCCATGCTAGCTGATAGTCCCAGTCTGCTTTGTTGTCCTGAAAATCAAGAGAAACATACCTCTGAACCATGTGTGCTGTCTTAGAGCCAAATAGGTCTATTTCGGGTCGTCCCCATTTTCTGAATTCTACCTCTGTGAAAGAGGGTAGCAAGTGCCATTCGGCTATATCACAATGACGAGATAGACAGTCCACTACTTCATTGAAATGACCAGGTAAGTGTTGCACTGTCATGAAGATACGGTGTTCGTCCAAAACATCTAGCACTAGTTGAGTGCAGCTCAGGAGTTGAGTTGACCTGGTACTACCTTCCTTGCGGAGGTAAGATATGACAGACCTGTTATCCGACTGGATCAGAAGACCCGAGCCGGATAACTCAAGCGCGTGAGGAGACAAGGCTGCCAACACGGCGAGCATCTCCTTTACATTGTAGTGAAGTCCACACACCACTGAGGAGCTTTTCGTCTAACTGGGCACCTCAACCCTGATTAGAGGCATCGGTTGTTAGGTAGTGCTCAGACAGTGGCAGATGTATAGGTGACGCCAGGGTGAACGATCTAACCCACCATTTCAATTCCTGCCGTAGCTGTAGCTGCCGGAATCGATGATGACTCCCAAGGGTGGTAGTGCCTGAGCTCTAAGCACCCATTCTGTATGTATCGGCTGTTGAGTCAGCCTCTTGGAACTGCGAAACTAGCGTTCAAAGGGCCCAAGAGGCTATGCCGCTTATTTGGTGACCACCTACCTACCTGTCTGAATCATAACCTTTAACAGATAAGATAGGGCTGAAACCTTGTTCTGAGGGAGAGATTTTTCATTGGTTACAGTATAACAGTTAATACCAAGAAATTGGACTTGCTGTGATGGTTCTAATATTGATTTATCAAAATGTATCTGCCATCCCAAGTCTTGTAAAAATTCTACCATTTCAATAGACTCAGTTTTAAAGTAAGCTGGCATTGGCTTACTAATAACAGATAAATCCAGATAAACTATAATTCTCATCTCTCTCTTCCGCAGTTTCTGTGCTACCCAGTTAGTCAGGGTGGTGAATGCCTTAAGTGAGGTAGCCAGGCCAAAGGGGAGGGATGTCATCTGTAATAGTTCATTCCTATAGATAAGTCTAAGGAAACACTTGTGTGGCTCACTCACAGGCACATGGAAATATGCGTGTGTGGGGTCCACCTTAACCAATCCAGTCTCAATTAATATATAGATGCCCTTTTCATAAAAAAAAACTTTAAAACTCTATTTCTACAGATTTATGTTTAGGTCTGTTGGACAAGAACTAACTGAAGTGACGAAACTGTGCCCCTCTCCCCCACCCTCCTTAAATAATATTCCATGCTCTCTCTCTTCCCCCTCCCCCCTAGTGCATGCTACTTGAAATGTAAAATATTATAACTTCCATATGCGTAAATATAATATAATCTATAATGTACACGCCAACTTTATATTATATCCCTCGTGTGTAACAGGCTTAAGTCCATTATCAACACAAAGTTGTATTATATTTTTATGTTATTCTTCATTTGTCTCACATTTTGACTCCATTTCCTTTATAGGGCTCCTTCCAATGCAGATGTAAAGATGGCTTCACGGGAAACGGGGTGAACTGCCAGGATATCAATGAGTGCCTCACCAATAATGGGGGCTGCCACCCCAACGCCCAGTGCATCAATAACGATGGTTCCTTCCAGTGTGTCTGTGATACGGGGTTCAAGGGAAATGGGTCAGTTCTTAATCTTATTACAATACTGTACAAATAAATCACTAGCTATGTAATACTTTAAATTAAAGCATTTTATGTCTTTCTTTCATGAACCTCACTCCTGGAATGCAATGAAAATGGGCAATAATTGTTCATCGGTTGAGATAACAGATTTTTCTATAGTATTAGCATAGAAGATTACATCAATAGCAGTATCAAACGTGTTCTTGGTCATCGTTTCAATAGACGGAGAAAAGAAAACCTAATTTATACATTTTATTGTAAACACCAGTTTTTGTCTCTACAAAATATGACCGAAAATGGCCAAATATGATTTGCTCTTCGGTGGATTTGCCTTCCGAAGATATTGAACTTCTTAAATTTATTGTAAATGAATAAAATCTGTTTGCTCATCTAACCAAAAGGAATCAGTTTTGCTGTGACAAATATTAATAACGATCGCTTAATATCTCATGATAAAATGAACTGCAGTAATCTTATTTATGTAATTACATATTTATGTATATTTGGAATGTTGCAGGTATTCTTGTGTAGACATTGACGAGTGCTCCAACGACCCAAACTTGTGTGAGAACGGTCACTGCCTCAACAATCCCGGTGCCTTCAGTTGTGATTGCGAGATGGGATTTATGCACCCTGACGAAACCAACGATCAGTCTTGCGTTGGTAAGTTTCATCATTTCATCCAACATAACTCTATCCAACTTAGACTTTGTCGAAATGCATTTTCTATTGTTAGAAGTACACTCCAATCAATTCATGTTACAGGATGGTACAATTATCTATTAATTATAACGAAATTGTTTTTTTTTTTACAGATATAAATGAATGTCAAATGTTCAACAATCTTTGTGTTTATGGAAGATGTGAAAACGTATTTGGAATGTTTAGATGTCAATGCAATGATGGCTACAAAATTGATGGTAAAGTGTATTTCAAGATAATAATAACGATATAACTATGAATGTGTCATTGTGTGTTAATGATTATTTTGCTATTGTTTTTGCAGAAAGTGGTGGCAATTGTACAGACATTGATGAGTGTCTCAGTCCACAGTCTTGTCTTTACGGAACATGTGTAAATAACCAAGGATCATACAAGTGCGAATGTCCACCTGACTACGAACTGGTTTCTGAAGGAAATGCTTGTGTTGGTAAGTCCTGAAAGATTCACCATTTTTAGCTTATTCATCACATTTTTATTATTAATTTTTTAAAGAAAGACAAATATTCCCGGGTTACAAATAACCTGACAATATTTGAAAGTCTTCTCTAGTGAATAAAGATGATGTCACTATGTGGCAATCAGTCGTTCTCTCATAAAACCAAAAAGTAAATATATATATCAACTCTATAGTAACTCCCAGAAGCTGGGCGTACTGTACAGGGCCCGTAGATACTTTAATAGTACACACCTGCTGACTGTACAAATCGCAAGTGCGCCTCACTGTTGAATTTGGTAGCCACCTCTGGTATAGAGCCCCAAAATACCTTAAAAAAACTTTTGACTGTACAGGAACGGGCGGTCCGTTTGATAGATTCCCCTATCTTAACAAACGTATTGCAATCTTTGGAGCACAGATGTCAGGTGGGAATGCTGTCCTTGTTCTACCGGTATTTCAATGGAAGATGCTCTGAGGAACTAGCCTTATTTATCCCTTCAGCACCGGTGGATAATCGGGAAATGCGTGAAATGCGCACCCAGCATTTGTACACAGTTGTGTCACATGGAAATCGTTTCTACGACTCATTCTTGAGTTAAACAGCCCAGCTGTGGAACGATTTTCCGGCTTCTGTGCCTCCTCCCTCCTACAA
Source organism: Halesus radiatus (assembly GCA_022606495.2). Classification (NCBI taxonomy): domain Eukaryota; kingdom Metazoa; phylum Arthropoda; class Insecta; order Trichoptera; family Limnephilidae; genus Halesus; species Halesus radiatus. The sequence goes on from JAHDVE020008300.1 coordinate 28,730, forward strand.
AATGGGTCTTGAAGAGACCCACTCACTCACTTTACTCTTTCCTCTCCCCAAAAAGACTCCACACAGCATCCTCAAAAATGACATAGGCCCTGAGGGAAATTATTTTCCTCGGGGCCTCCTGTATGCAGTTAATTAAAAAAAAAACAGTAATATAAACACATTTGCATATTCACAATACTTATACATTCATTATTATACAAGTAAAATGGGTTTTTAAAGAGAAAAATAACAAAAAACTCTTTAACTACGCTTGACTTGATTGTTCCACTAAACTGATATCATCTCTATGTAATAAATGAATTTCTACAATACTAAATAATATGTTCTATTTCAGATCGTCGCAGCTCCCGTTGTTACCTCGACTTTGCGTTTGACCACCGTGCGGGTCGTAATCGCTGCCTGCACCCACTATCCGACGACGTGACGCGGGCATCATGTTGCTGCTCTGTGGGTAGGGCATGGGGCCCCCGTTGCCAGCAATGCCCCCCTCCTGAAACTGATGAGTACAGGGTACTCTGCCCCGGAGGGCCGGGTTACAAACCCAACGTTAACACGGTTAGATGACTTGCTAAATAATTTTTCAGGATATATATTGTGTCGGGATAAGATTTTATTATATTGATATTGTTTTAGAAATGCTATATATAGATAATTTATTTTTCATGAAGTTGATGTCACAGATACACATATATACATACATACATCATCTTCTCCTATTCCTACTCGGGTCGGGGACCCATCACATCAACAAGGCGCCTCCAGGTGTCCCTGTCCTGTGCTACGTTAACGGCATCCGTCCATAGTAGGTCCAGCCTCTCTTTGAACATCCTCTAGAGTAAAAACATGTATATGAATATTTTATGACACTACTCAAAACAATACCGTAATCTTCCTGTATTCAGACAACCGGAATTATAATTTTTATAATCCGTATCAATTAAAATATTCTTTTTATGAAAGATATGTTTTCCTTTGTTTGAGTTATTTTTTTTATTTATTTGGGAAAACATACAGTTATAATACAACACATTTTAATTATATTATTAACTTATTACTTTGTTTGGTATTAATCAGTGAAGTTTCCGCTATATAATAATAAAAAAATATATATGAAAATTTGTAAATGATAGAAAGAGAGAAAAACAATATACAAAATTTTGGAAGTGAAATTGAAAAAAAAAGAACCTAATAAAAAAAAAATGATCCAGTTTCTAAGAAACACTAAAAAAACAAATAAAAAAATATGTACTTACATAGATAACGTAAAATCCAATGACTAAATAAAAAACATTTTAATCTAACAATATAAAAGAAATATAACACATAGCAGGGGTGGGGAGTTACAACTAACATCGAGATTTAATTCAAGCATTCGGAAGTCGGTCCTGATTGTAATAATGGCCTGCATATCTAAGCTATATGAATGCATATTTCAACACTACAATCTTCGGTAATCAATTTCACATGTAAGCAGATCAAAAGGACAAAAGCATGAGTATCTTGACATACCTATGTGTTTTTGCTACATTCTAGATCTAGATCATGAAAAATATTATTTTTAAAGATAGACATCTTTTTTTATCACACTGTGTGCCTAATTATAAAAATGTATTTTAGGCCAGGGCAGAGTTTCGAACATCTCAGAAATTTCTTTGATGAAGTTCAAATTCGACAATATCTATTGAAATACATGGTCGTCGCTTCCATTGACTGCTGAAATCATACTGACTATGACTAATTTACATAATGTCATTCAGGTTGTTTTGGAGGACATCAATGAGTGCGAGGAGCACCCAAACATCTGCGTCAACGGCCACTGCACCAACACCTTTGGTTCCTTCATGTGCTCCTGCAACGAGGGCTACAGACTGGATGAGTCCGGCACCCAGTGCCTGGATATCAACGAGTGCGAGGAGAACTTTGAGCTGTGCGGAGCCGGCGTGTGCCACAACCAGGAAGGGAATTACGTCTGCCTGTGTCCTGAGGGATACATGGCACTGCCCAGTGGAAGTAAGTACATTTACACATCTAGCACCTTGACCCCTTCTATTCTCTTGTAACTGGTCTAGAATCCCTGAATATCTAATAAAATTCTCTTTTAAAAACTGGCAATTTGTCTGGCAGGTTCTCCCATCTTAACAGATAGACGAGAGAATATTGTGTTTTATTGCTATTAAATGAAAGGTGCTCCGAGGAACTAGCTTTATTAAATCGTTCTGCACTAGTTCACAGTTAGGTGATGACAAAAGCTTGATCCAGCAAGAAGACATCCAGCTTTTGAGTTTCCTCCCTCCTACTATATGGGCCTCTTGAAGGTGTAGGTTCACTCCTTAAAAATACCCTCAAAGAATTCCTCAGGGCCTTATGTGTGGAGTTAATGTAGAAAAATAAAAGAGTGGAAAACATGGCTTCAAATAAATTTGAAGACATGAGTAAAATTGAATGAATAAATTCAATCTCGTGACACACCCAATCTGATTCTCAATTTAGCACGCAATTAATTCTTCATTCCTTAGCTTCGGCCCTGCAACCCTATGATTTTTTAACGCGCAGCATCATAATTATGGCGCGGATACTATGTGCGTTATCGCAAAGTTGCTGGAGATATTGTACAGTGTGCAGTACTCCATTTAACGTATAGGATCCCGCACTGTAATCCATAAAAACCATAAATGTCCCTACTACTCCATAGCGGCAAATCACCTCTAGTCAGCCAGTCAGTAATTCCGAGCAGTGCATATTTGCTTTCACAGTCCATATTCCCCAATTCAAGGAATTAAGAAATTTATTTATGTATTCAGTTGTCACATCGTATTCACTATGACCAGAGTCCGTCGATATTGAGTTTGTCCGTATTAGGTCCGCAGGGCGCAAGTTAGTCAAGTCACTGCGAGACACTAGTCAGAAGTTCCTAATTCATTCAATGCTCGCGGAGATTCCATTTGTGTTAGTCCTAGAGCGACCCAGCCTTCAGTTTCACTAGTCAGGTGGGAATCTCCGAAATAATCAGTTCTCGGAGGGTGCATCTTTGTTTGGCTCGTAATTGTCTTTAAAAACGAAACCATTATTTACTACATCAAGGTGTATGTATATACATGTTTGGCATTATTTATTATCAAGTTAAATAAGATTGTTATTTTCATGTTTATTTTATTTTTAATTATGTTATCTGCCCATATCTAATGTGTAGTGACCACATCTGAATTTCTACAGTCTGCAAATATGTAACAGGAATGCGAAATTATAATCCTATTGGCTCTGTACAATTGAGTCACTCATTACATAAAACAAAAACATATTAACATACATTTTCTTGAAATGTTACAGAGGAGTGTATCGACATGCGTAAGGAGCAGTGCTACCTGAACTACGGGAACGGACAGTGCACCACGCCCATGTCTCACGACCAGACCCAGATGTTATGTTGCTGCTCCATGGGCAAAGCATGGGGATCCCCTTGCACCCCCTGTCCTGAATCGGGTACCCGTAAGTATCAAATAATTTAGAAACTAAAAAAAATTTACCAGATAAAAAACAGAATTTGTGTTGAAATTTTCTTTGTTTTTTCTTATCAGATGAATACACCGTTCTCTGTGGCAATAAGCCCGGTCAAATCATTAACCCAATGACCAACCAAACAGAAGAGATTGACGAATGCGCTCTGATGGGTTCCATGTGCAAACACGGAACTTGTGTCGATACCCCTGGAAGCTTTGAGTGTCACTGCAATAGAGGGTAAATTGTTTTTTCTTGCTAACCTAACTGTAATATCGTTAGCTAATCTAACTTATTCTAACCATAGTTATTGTGTAAAATTACCCAACCTTATATAAATGAGAGTTTAAATTTAGTGTAAAATATTTTACCAACATTTAATGGAAATGTAAGTATCACAATTTTGAATGTGTGCGTTTTCTATTTTAGATACATCTATGATATAGAATCTCACCAGTGCCGTGATGACAATGAATGCCTGAGGATTCCAAATCCTTGTCAGGGCAATGCCCAATGTATCAACCTTCCTGGACACTTTGAATGCAGATGTCCTGATGGATATAAACTTGGATCTAGGTGAGTGAATATTTTCACCATATTTCCCCATTCCGTTCCATGAGGTGCTTTTAACAGTGGTGACAGTTTGCAAACTATGTGATATTTATTATCTACCCTTTATTCAATGTATTTGTCAGTAAGGAATATATATATATATACGACAGACGCTGAGGCGCTCACCATTGTCATCACCTGTTAGATCACTGGCTTCCATAGCGTATGGTCTAAACATAAAACTGGGCCTGTCCTTACTTCCTATATATATATTTGGTACTTAAGACACGAAGAAGAAACTGTTTTAAAACATCTGTAATATTGTATTAATTTTCAGCTTGTGGGATTGCGTAGACATTGACGAATGCATCGAGCGTCCGGGGGTCTGCTCTAACGGAGACTGTCGTAACCTCCAAGGATCCTTCCAGTGCATCTGCAGACCCGGCTATTTCCTGACTCCTCAGAAGGATAACTGCCTGGACGTAGATGAGTGCCAGCGTCACCAGAACGTGTGCAAGAATGGAACCTGTGTCAATACGGCTGGAAGTTATAAGTGTCACTGCCACGATGGATTCAAACTTAGCCCTAATAATGACTGTATTGGTATGTATAACAGAAAAAATTTCACATTTTTATTCAACCTCTGTTAATTGGATTGTAAGATTACTTGACTTCAGGCCCAAAATCATTTTCTCCTTTTCCAGGGGCACCAATTGACCGCAAATGTCCAAAACCTTTATGATTTCAATTATAATCTAAAAATACTTACAGTTTTTTGAAGGTATCAGTAGCAAGTTTCTATAATAGTAACAAAACTTTCATAACTGTGTGTATGTTTTTATGCCACCAAATTCAAGCTAGCACATTTGATGTAGAGGAAGATGCTGCATCTCATAATTTTAAAATGAATGTAGATACTATGCAGATTAAAAAAAATGTTTTGTTATATTTTTTTTGTTTTTCAGATGTGGATGAGTGCAGAGTCATGCCATTCTTGTGCCGTAACGGAAGGTGTCGTAATACTATTGGTGGGTTCTTCTGTGAGTGCGCTGCTGGATATGTACTGACTGAGGATGGGCAGCACTGCAGGGATGTAGACGAATGTAGAGAGGTAGGATTTTAATGGAAATCTATAATTATCTTTTACTATTTATGTCTAATTCCAAGATGATACAATATATTTGACATAGCAAAAAATAATTTATCTATCTTTTTCCACAGTCTCCCGGACTCTGCCCTAGCCCCGGCCGCTGTCAGAACACTATGGGCAGCCACACCTGCTCCTGCCCCCCTGGTTTCCGATTGAACGCCAACAAGAAGCAGTGTGAGGACATTGACGAATGTGTAGAACGAGGAAACGTCTGCGAAGACGGAGAATGCACCAACATCGAGGGTGGATTCACCTGCACATGCCCTGATGGATGGATCACCAGCAGGGATGGAATGAACTGCATTGATCAAAGAAAAGAATATTGCTACAATGATTATGACAGGTGAATTTAAATCTTATTCATATTTGAATACGTATACTAGAAGTTGTACGGACTTGTTTTTATAATATTTTAAAAATAAAACTGCATTACGAATGAGGAGTTTCAACAAACAAAGTGGAAATTAAGAAAGCGAAGATGATTTGAATATGGAGAGAGGAGTATCAGGAAAATACATGTAAGCGAGTGGATGGAAGATGTCAGGGATATCCCACGAAAACTTGGTGCTTGCAAGAAGTGAATCCCTGAGTCGGATCGTATCAAGAGTCGAAATAACAGAATATCTTTGAAACTGAATGAAGCAAGAAATGTATTCTGAAAATAGAGTTGGGCAGGCAGAAAGAGTGGAATCTGCGGCTAATTCTTAAAAATACTTACAGTTTTTTGGTAGTGTGTCTTTCTTCTACATTAATAATGTCACTTATACATAGTTGTGTTTTCATTTCCACCCCATCGAAAAAAACATTACGTATATAAAAATCTTTTTTTTCTAACAGACGACAGTGCAAGGAGCCTCGTCCAAAGACATTGTCCATGCGGCATTGCTGTTGTACGCACGGCGCTGCCTGGGGAAGATATTGCCAAGTCTGCCCGCAGCAAGGAAATGGTAAGTTAAAATCATTTTAAATATTTTCATTTCTGATTCATAATGCAATCCACAGAAAATAAATTTAACTTGTAAAATATTGTTTTCAGATGAATTTGAGAAGCTTTGCCCCGGTGGATTTGGCCACGAGACAGTTGGAGTGGACATCAACGAGTGTGCTGTGAATCCTGGTATCTGTCGAGGAGGCGGATCTTGCATTAATACGGATGGCTCATTCCGCTGCGAATGTCCTCAGGGATACATCTTGGATGCTTCAGGTACTTTTTTTTAATATTTGGTAAGGAGACAGTCTACATAGCTTCCTTGCACTCGATCCATTGGCCCATTGTGCTGTATTGGCCATCTCCCACATTTTACCTTATTCCCTTGATAGTAGCCCAGCTCCTTTAATAGAGTTCACCTGAATTGTCATTGGGTATTCGGCAATGTCCCCTGGTTCCACAGTTCACAGAATCAAGTTTGGACAATCAATTAAAAGATGTTTTATTATATACATGCATGTTTCTTTTCTATTTCAGGCACCAACTGCATTGATGACAATGAGTGCATAACAAGTCGCAATATATGCGGAAATGGAACTTGCACAAACGTAGAGGGAGCCTTCGAATGTCAGTGTAGTCCTGGATACACCCCTGGTGCACTTCAGGTACTGCCTACTTCTGTTAATTTATAATAAACCTTAAGAGGAACGGCTGTGGTGCCAGTTTCATACATAACTTAATTTTGAATTTGAGGCCAAAGTACCCATCCAAACTGAATGATATATTTTTTTAATTAATGGTTTAGTAAATATCTAGCACGGGTGAGAAGTATTTTTATTTGTTTTTGTTTTAAATTATAAAGTATCTGCCATGAAAAAAAATCAATTTTCATAATTTTAGAGTCAACTTAGAAAATTATTTGCGGGCTTTTCGTTTTTTTTTTTTTAATTATCGTATTTTCCTATGTAAATATGATTACGTAAATAAAAATACAAAAACAAACTTTAAAAAAAAAAACGTTTTTTGGTCGATTTTTTAAATTATGTATGGCAAATTTGTGTTCCAACCTAAATTGATTATTTTTAATTTAATTTAAAGTCCACCATAATGCTTATTTTAATTTATTTTATATTACATTATATTTTCAAAGTAGATGTGGTAAAAAAAAAATTTTTATCGCCGTAAGCCCCCAAATAATTGTTAGAGGTGCCTCTAATGGCCTATATTTCATAATGTAAAACAAAAATAAATAAATTACTTCTAATCCATACTAGATATTTACTAAACTTTGAAAAAAAAGATCATTAGGTTTAGGTGAGTATTTTGGCCTCAAATCCAAAATTAAGTTTTGTATGAAACAGGCCACGCAGCCGTTCTTCTTAAACATGTTTTCTGGTAAATACTTTCTAGAATCATTTTGTGATGTTATTTGCAGACCTGTGAAGACATCAACGAATGCAGAGAGATGGGCAACCATTGCGCTTTCCGTTGCCACAATGTTCCCGGTTCTTTTAGGTGCACCTGTCCTTATGGTTACGCCCTCGCTCCAGACGGTATTCATTGCCAGGGTAAGTCAACCATTTCACTGGTTAATTAAATAAATCGCATTTATTTTCTGCCAATTTTTTTTATTTGCAATAAATTGTATTACACAGTGCTACATATTATGTTGTATGCAATTCATATTGTCGACTGTTAAATGAATATTTTAATATTTTACATAATTGGCTCTTTGGTAACTTGTCTTTTTAATTTTGTAATAATTTTGTATTTTTGACAGATGTGAACGAGTGTAATACACCAGCCAACAATTGCAAATACCAATGCAAGAATCTCGTAGGGTCCTTCATGTGCATATGTCCTGAAGGTTTTACACAGGTAACTCACTCTTCATTCTACCAGTATCCTTCCACTTATTTTGTGAAGGAGTAAATAGGGAGTTTTACGAAATTTCCATTAGGATGTTTAGTTTATTGGAATATTATTTTATACGTGTTCACCAATACTATCATAATACGGCAACTGCAGTAGCTATGCTATGGATATCCTTATGTAGAAGCATATTTATTGATTTTGTTTCTTTTGCTCTAGCTAGTACCTTTTCAATGAAATTTTCATATTTCCAGGTCGGCATCACTGATGAGTGCCAAGATGTGAACGAGTGTGGACTGGACGGTGATCTCTGCCGGGATGGTATCTGCATCAACACCGAAGGCGGCTACACTTGCGAGTGTGGCAACGGATTCGAAGTTAGCTATGATGGAAAATCTTGCATTGGTAAGGCACAGTTGCTTGAACCCCCGTTATATTTGACATTGTCATCAAATCAGTGATTAGTTATTATTAACAAACCGTTAAATCAACTTGTCAGCGTTAAATAGATCAACAATGCTGAACATACAGTCAAAATATCATATAAAGAAACTAATTTCCCTCAGGTTTTAAGTCATCTTTGGGGAAGCTGTGTGGAGGGTCTGAAGAAACGAATGAGTGAACCTAGTTCTTGAAGAAACCCATGTTGTAGGAGGCAGGAAACACAGACTGACAAATCATTCCACTGCCGAACTGTTAAACACAAGAACGAGTCGTAGAAGCGACTCCTTGTTCATACATCTATTATCTATCCTATTTTTTTTGTAGACCGTCGCCTGGGAGTCTGCTACCGCCACTTGTCAGCCGGACGCTGTGTGTTACCCTCTCTAGCCTCCGGGGGCCAGGCGCCCTCTACACGCGCCTCCTGCTGCTGCTCCACTGGAGAGGCCTGGGGCCCTCGCTGCGAGCGGTGCCCCCCACAAGACTCTCAGCAGTACAGAGAGATGTGTCTCAGCCAGGGATTGACAATCGACGGACTTGGTAAATAGACAATGTTATGATGCAATCTTTTAAATACAGTATAACCCCGTATTTAGGTGCCCGGAATTCACGTTTTCCCGCCAATTGCGTGTATTTTTTTCAGTCCCAAGGTATTTCAGTACATTTAATACCCGCATTTACGTTTTTCTTTCCCGCGATTTACGTCCGAAATATTAAAAATATGCGAGTTACGCGCGCTTGACAATGATTGAGTCGTGACATTCGAACGGTGTAAGGTAATTGGAGGGAAAACTCTGTGTCTTTAGAACGGCATACGATGATTGGTGGGCGAACTCCGTATCTTTAGAACAACGCACGGTGATTGGTCGGCGAGCGACATATTTCATATTGCTTTCGGTTCGATTATTATTAATTTTTACGTCCTCATTCTTTCAAACACACTATGTCTAACCAAAGGAAAGATTTGTCAGTGCAAGAGAAAAGGAACATTCTCGAAAAAGTGAATAAACACGTTGGCTCACGTGTTTTGCTAGCCCGAAATTTAGGAATACCCATTACTATTTTGGCCACAATCATCAAAAACCGTGAATCTATTGAAAAAAGCGTTATTCAATGTGGACCCGGGTCGAAAAAACGTATGTACATCAAAGCATCGAAGTACGAAAAAATGGAGGAGATTTTAAAAGAATGGTTCGTCACTGCGTGGGGCAGTAATATTCCTGTCGGCGGTACAATCAGAGTTTATTGTAAGGTCAGAAAAACATTGTAGGTTATGAACAATCGAGCAGTTAGTAAAAAGGTCCTATTCTAGACATGATTCTATCGTAAAATTTCTCTCTTTCTGATTCAAATCTCTAACCGGGTAATGCAAATGTAACAAGGGCTTGAACAACACAATAAGGGGAGATGGAAAATCAGCTTACATGAGGTGATCTGGTCGGATGGCGGGAGTTGCTGGCAATGACGCCAAGGCTGGACATCTCCACACTGAGTTTAATTGGCTTTTTAATTAGTAAGTCACCCTGATGAGTGCTTTGGCAGCAAAATGGCACGACCAGCTGCGGGCTTCAGCCCGCCTGCATAGTACTTGGCTGTAATAAACTAGTAACAGCACCAAGGAGCGGCCGTCAAGCTGCCGTGGCGCTGGCGTCGCTTCCTTTTGTTCTGTTGTCAGATCGTGCAAATGTATGCTCTGATTGGTTTAATTTGGGCGCTAGAATCGCCTGATTGGTTAATTATGGAAGGAAATGATGTGATTGCTTGCCTAGCTTATTTGTTAAGACGAGTAGCTACAACTCATCTCAGGGCCATCCTTTCGTTACATAACAATATTGAGGGATTCACTGCATCAAATTGATGGATAGATCGTTTTAAGAAGAGGCACAATGTGATCTACAGATCAATTTGTGGGGAATCGCAATGTGTTGATTTGGACATTACTGAAAATTGAAAGCAGACAGATGTGCCTACATTAATTGCAGACTACGCTCCCAGAGATATTTTCAATGCCGATGAGACTGGGCTGTTATTCAATGTTCTACCTTGTAATACTTTCAGCTTCAAGGGTGAAGCCTGTCATGGAGGAAAATTAAGCAAGGTTCGTCTCACTGTTCTCTTGATTACAAATTCAGATTGCAGTGAGAAGCTTCCCCCGTTAGTGATTGGGAAGTCTGCAAAACCCTGCTGCTTCAAAAATGTCAGGACATTGCCGACAAAATATGCAGCCAATAAAAAAGCTTGGATGACATCAATCTTATTTGAAAAGCAGCTAAACATCGAAAAATATTGCTATTCCTCGATAGGTGCCCAGCTCACCCCACAAACTTGACTTTGAGGAACATTCAGTTGGCATTTTTTCCTCCTAACTGTACAAGTGAACTGCAACCCCTGGATTTATGGATAATTCGGGCATTCAAGCACTACTATAGAAGAAACTTGGTACAGAAGTTATTGTGTCAGTTACAACGAGGTGAGGACCCCAACAAATTTAAGATGTTCATTTTAGATGCAATGCATTATACCGTTGAGGCATGGGGTGAAATAACTGACTCTACCATCAAGAATTGTTTCCGGAAAGCTGGGATATACAAGGAGCAGGATGAAGACGTACCCAGTACCCAAGAAAATATCCAGTGTGATGTTACAGAAGGCTGGGAAAGGATTTCAGACCAACCCCTGGAGGATTATGTAAACCTTGACTCCAATGTTATGACATCAGACTTGGTGGAAGTTGATGACACTGTTGACAGTCATTTAACACTAGCAGACTTTTCTGCTAAAGAACTGTCCGATGAAGAAGAGGTTGCTATTCCAATGAAAGAAGAAGCAATGAGGTTCATTGAGGGTTTAAAAACCTACTTTACAAGCATTGGTGATATTCAAGATGACGCTTTTAAATGTTTATATAGTCTTGAAAGAGAATTACATAACAAAAAAACAAAAATGCAACAAACTAACATACATGATTTTTTTAATAAAAAATAAAACAAAATTTCAATAAAAATTTAAATCTAATGTTGTTTTTTAATAAAACATTATTTTTCAGAAACACAGTTTTTTTTTCAGTCCCTTAAAAAACGTAAAACAGGGGTTATTCTGTATTTCCTTTATTTGGTCTCTCGCGGATGATAGTACCCTTCATGATAGCTTTTTGTCTGGCAAGCCCATTTGGTGTGGAAACTGTCTTTTAGGGCTTTGAATCAGAAAATAGATGGATAGACTCGTGAGAGTTTTCTCTCGCTGTAAGAATAACTTTCTTGAATTTAATCTTTTTTAATAAAGCCAATTGTGTTTGATCTTGTTTAAAAAAGATCAACATTCTCCTTTATTGGAAGCAATCCTCCCAGCAATTATTAGCGTCCATTAATATATTGGATGTAACCTTAAGTGACCGTCTCAAGCGCAGGGGCTCCATCAAAGCCAGAATTAAGTTAGCCTCTCAGAAGCTGGAAGTACTGTACAAAGCTTTCGGATACTAATAGTACACAACTGCTGAATCAAAGAACTGGTAACTGGAAACCTCCACACAGCTCATTGGATTTAACATTATAATTTCATTCCAGACATCGATGAGTGCCAAATGATGCCGGACATCTGCCTGAATGGACGCTGCATCAATACCATGGGCTCCTACCGTTGCGCCTGCAACCGCGGCTTTAAGGTGGACACCACGGGCACGCACTGCCGCGATGTGAACGAGTGCTCGCTCCGACCTTCCCCCTGCAAGTTCTCATGCCAGAACACCGAGGGATCGTATGTTTGCTCTTGCCCGCCAGGATTTGAACTTAACCCAGGTTTGAGATTGATTAGTTATGTAACTGAAACCCGACCACAAATTTATGTAAGCTATTTTAAATTTAGATTCTTTGTCGACTGGTTTCGTAGGAACCCTTTCTTTGTCAGTATGATAGTTATACTGTTTATATTTTCTATCATTAAAACCAATTATTATGTCAGCATGCCAATGTAACTACTTTTTACAAACATCTCTTAAAATTATTCGAAAATACTCTTTAGATCATTTCGTATCCATATTTTAACCTAACCTCACAAATTGAATTCAAAATTCACCCAATATTAATTTATTAACATTACATTTTGTAATGGTAACTGGTAGAGGCTCTGTCAAGTTGTTTATTTTTTTTAGTTGCTGTAATATTAGGGTTTGAAAAATCTTTTGGCCTAATTTAGTAACACTCAGTGGCATGCATTACTCGATGACTAAAGGTAGGCTGTGCATAGATTTTCAAGTTTGGGAATGAATTGTGAACTGAATATTTGAAAATGGCCATTTTATTATCATCTTCTGCTGATTGTTATTATTGAATAAATGAGCATAAGGATTACTACATATTTCTAAAAAAATGTTCGCATTAAATTCTTCTATTATCCTTTAATTTCTCTTAATGGTTCATCATTTTTCCCGGGGTAGGAACAGCTTTTCAGTCTTTATAGATTGCAGGCCACTTGTAATCCTGTAGTTCTAGACGGCAGATCCTTGCAATCCTTTTCATTTTAAATTCATTAAGCATTTTTTTTTTTTTTACTGTATAGCTTTATTTATTTTATATATTTTATTTATTACTTTATGGATTCTTTTATATTCTTTCATCTATATTATATTAATATGAACTAACTTGTCAATTTGTCCTAAAATGGGATTTGTTTCTAGTTGGGCAGTCAAAGCTTTCTTCAATGTTTTTGTTAAATAACTTGTGTTTCAAATAAATATTATTATATAAATTATAAATCTAATTTACACTTTGCAAATAATATTGAATCTTTAAAATTCCATAACTTCATCACGCTTCAAACGCGACGCTTAATATTGGATCAAATCTTGTTGTTTAAATTTATGAATAATAGCCTGAACTCGCTAGAGCTCATTAACTTTATAAACATTCACATACCATCAAGACCAACCCTACAAACTGATTTTTTTCATTTGCCCGCATGCAGGACCAATCTTAGAATAAATTCTCCAATTCCCCGTATTTGTGCTGAATATAATGCACAATTTCACAATGTCGACATTCTTCACAACATCCTTACAAAATATTTTATCGAACCGAAGTAATACATACCACCATAAATTGATGCACGAGTATAAAATGTATCGAGAGCATCTCCTGTCCCGATCCTATCTTCCTCTTCCTCTCCCCCCTTCCTTCTTATTTTGTTTTTTCTAATAAAATATCTGTACTTAACCACTGGTACCATAAGAAACTTTGTTGGCTTATTTTTTGTTAAACTTCCTTTTATATAAATCTGTATTAAAAGCCGTTTATTTCTTAGAAATAAATAAATAGATTTTCATTCCATTCAAAAGAAGAATATGAGGAAATAACCAATGAATGAATGATTGTTCTCCCAACAGATGGTGTATCGTGTAGTGATATTGACGAATGTTCCCTCAACACACACACCTGCCACCAGGAGTGTACCAACACCGATGGATCTTACGAATGTGGCTGCAGGCCTGGATATAAACAGCATGGCGATACATGTGTCGGTAAGTCTGGCCACATATCTCATCAATATTTTCATTCATCAAGCATTTTAAATTCACAATAATACGATATTCCAAAATTTTTCTGGTTTTGATACATTCCCAATACAAGTTTTTGAAATATGTACTCCGAAAACATATTAATATTTTTAGCTAAATATTAAAAGAATTTATTGCATTTCTGTTTAAATATTTGGCATAAAATGTAATTTCTTTTTATATTAAGGGTGTTCCAAACAGTTTTTACCGACTATCGGGCGGGTTATTAATCGGTGGATTTTTTCAGATGTGAATGAGTGTGCCGCTGACGTGGGACTCTGCCCTACTCCTGGAAAATGTATCAACACCCTTGGCAGCTACAAGTGTGTGTGTCCCAGAGGCTTCCGAGTGGATTCCACGGGAACGTACTGTACCGACCAAGATGAATGCTTAGATGACACAAAATGTGATGCCAACTGCCAGAATCTTGTAGGTGGCTATCGATGCGGATGTCCAGATGGTAATTACTGATGATGTTATGTACTTATACCCAATTATTACCCAATAATGCATTTGAAATCGCAAACGTTTTTTAATAATATCATTTGAATAAAGCATCTTTTTTGCATTAGATTATTTGATGAGCATTAGATGAGTTAATGACAAATGTCATAACGGATCATTATGTATTATGTTATTTATAAAATTGGTATGCTTATATAATGTAACGACTTACTTTGATCAGTGATTCTTGTCCTTATTTGGAGTAAAAAATGTTAATGAAATTTTGGTCTCCGGTGACATTCCATTTTTTTTTTAATTTATCTAAAAACTCAAAAAATCCAAAAACTCAAAAAGGGTCGAGTTGGGGGGTTGGGCGATTATTTGACTGAGTGACCAATGTCGAAATGTGAAAAATAATTTTTTATTTTTAACATTGAAAGAAAAAAACTACAAAATATGTCACCAGAGACCAACATTTTTTTTACATTTTTTACTCCAAATAAGGTCAGGAATCACTCTAGTTAAAGTAAGTCAGATATGTCTCTTAACACCCTGTGTAACAAAATGTTTCAAACAATCTGTGTAATGTCATCATATTTGTTCAATCTGTGCATTTTTGTGCACGGAAATCAATACATAATCTGAAAGTATACCTGGTCACATAAAACTCCATCCAAATATGACCAGTTAGTAGCTAATTTGACAGATGCATCGGGTTCCCGTCCAGGCGTTGTGTGTTCAATTCCCCTTCTGGCTAAGTCCTCCTTCATTGCGCAAGCAATGTTTTCCACTTATAATTATGGTAATAGGAATTTTTCAAATATTGTCAGGTTATTCGTAACCCGGGAATTTGTCTTTAATATATATTGTGACACTATTTATCACTAAGAGAGGTTTGCTGATGTCCTTTATTTATTTGTTCTTAAATCTTAAGCTTATTAATAAGAGATTTTAACAAAGGTTTTTATTTACATATCTTAGGTTATGTGCCACATCCGTCCCAGAAGAAGTGTGTAGATGACAATGAGTGTTCGTCAAACCCCTGCGATGGAATGGGCCATTGTTTTAATGTTCAAGGTTCTTACCGCTGCGGATGTCCCGATGGCTATCAGTTTGATAATATGCATCAAGTTTGCCTACAAGTAAGAGTATGTACAAGGTTTTTTTTTTTAATTTATTAATGTTGCTTTTGTGGCTTTGTAGGTACATTTTTTTGTCAATTTGAAATCATGCTCTCCACTGTAATTCAATCAAATGTCAATGATGGCCTCTATAATAGTATTAATACTATTGTAGATTCAGACAACTCTAATTGCGAAATGTCACGAGGCAGAAGGGAAAGTTGGGTGAATGAAGTTTTGGTTATTCAGATGTAGCTGCTAAACAAAATTAAAACTACCTTAAGCAATGTGTCACTTCTGATTGATAGTCTCACCAGGACAAAACTGAGAGTGTCTTCGGATATCAAATAAATTTGACTTGCACTTTGCCTAACTCAAATCTGAAACCTCTGCGCCCTCGATCAAACTTCTGCTTTGGCACATAGATCTTCTAACATGATGTTATATTGAGAAACGAAACCAAAAGGTTTCACAGATCTCTTAACCTGTACGCCGCTGCACGCTTACATGTGTGGGCGAATAAAACGTACCTCATGCGCTACGCCCGTACATTCTACATAGTGGCTACAAAGGTCTATTCACATCTACCAACACCGCGTAGTGCAGAACAGTACAGTGCAGACACAACAACATTAATTGCTTACATTATCTATGAACACATTCATATTACAGCTTACGTAAGCGTAACGTATCCGTGCATGCCAGCACTGGGCGAGATTATCGGCTAGAATATTTTGGCAGTGCTTGCGGCTGCAGGTGATGTCTGCGCCTGCGCAGTTAGTTTGAACACATCACCATTAGCACCGCCATTTTGGCGTCACCATCACTTGGCATCAAAATAGATGCAAATATTACTAAAACCAAGAAGATGGATAACGATAAATTGATTGAATTGGTCAGGGAATTTAGGTTATAAAATAATAATATATATTGGAATAGGGTTGTAAAATCCTCAAACATGTTGTTTCTGATGCTAACGCTCGGTTGACAGTTCAGTTGACAGTCGACGAGTATGACTGTCAACTGTGTAATGTGGAATACTCGTGTCTGTGCCGTTCCTGCACTGTACTGTTTTGCACTGTGGGGTGCTTGTAGATGTGAATAGATCTTAATATGTGATGAATTTAGCAGATAAGGGAACCAATAAATAGTTTGATCCTTTATCTTACTGATGTCTGGCTTTCACTAAAAATTCTTATTTGTTTACATAAAATAGTTTGAACACTATGATGGTGTAACATTATGATAGTATGTGTGAGGGGCGCTGATGTGATTCTAGATTTTTTTGTTATGTCTCACTACTTATATAGTATTATAGTTGTATTCTGGACTTATTGTTTATTTATGTATTTCAACACATTTGAGGAGAATTAATGAACCTTTTTAGACAAGCGAATCATAAATCTGTCAAGAAATAAGAGAGTTATTGCAGTTTAAAAAGATGAGTTATGATTGTCAAAAAGAGTATTGCGTGCTATTGATATTTTATGTACATCAAGATTGCAGTGGAAAGGTTAAGGGACTATATGTTTGCATTTTATTGCTGTTTGGATTATTTAACCTTCGGCATCCTAAGATGCTAAACAAAACTTGTGTTTCCACGTGGGCTGACTTGGTAACTCCACACATTTTATTGTTTTAATGCAATTTTTTTCCATTTATTCATAAGTTTTATTTCAAATTATTCATATGGTTTACACATTTAATGTATTTTCATAGGATAATTATCATAATATAGTTAATTTTATGATAAATACCTCTCCATTCATCAACCTATGCAGTCTACGGCTGACATGCATGCTTCTATTGACTTGTCGAGTGCACGAATATTCAGTACCCGATGGCTGATTATCTTAACCCCTAATGCAACTTTGGTAATAGTGTGAGCGAGTGAGATGGCACGCATTACCCACAAGGAAGGCATTGTGGATTGAAAACGTGCAGAGCTGTTGGTATGGTTCCAATGCGCAAGAAATATTTGTGTGCAAGGAATGATACCCATGTGTTTGAATAGTTTTTTTTCTGTTATATTCTGGTAAAGAATTTATGTTAGATTATGTGTTTATAGGTTTTGTAGCAATACAAAAAATACCTAAACTGTGAGGTCTCTATTTAAAATAACACATGAAGGATAGTAATTTTAAAGATTTTGACTACCCCTCTTGGCAACGGGAAGGTGAAACAACAAGACTAGCCTGAACTAATTTTATTGTAAATTTGTAGGTTAGCTCAGGTTGCCAAAGCAGTCCATGCTTCTTTGGCTGCACCTCAGTTGGAAACAGCGGCTTCCAGTGCGGATGCCCTCAAGGATATCACGTTGTCGGTAAGATTAATTACATTGTTTTATGAAATATAAGTGGTAATATAAAATTTGTGTGTATAATTAAAAAAATAAATTTATGTGACACCTCACAAGAACGCCTCTGTCTATATGGAGAATTATATCGCCACCTGTTTGGGCAACATTGTGAGGCGGGCAAGGAGGGGACTGCAGGAAAGGATTTTTTAATGCAGGACTTGAAGAGGCCCCAGATTAAATGTAGGAGGAAAGATAAATAGATACTGCCATGACACGGGGTTGGAATTTAAAGGGCGTTTTACCCATATTATGCTTTTTAAGTTTTCATTGTGTTGAACTTTCACTGTATTTATTTGTACTCCAGGACAAGGACATTGCCTATCTACCATTGATGGGGGATATGGAATGGATGACATTGGAAATGTGCCAATCTATCCCATCCAGGAAGAGCGAAAGGATCAAAAGATCATATCTACGGAAGGCTGCTTCTCTTGCAAGGTAAATAATAATACACGCTTTAAAAAATAATATAGGCTTTAGTTTACTCCATAATGGAATAAGTATTAAATAGGTGATTGTGATTTCTGTAACACCAGGAACACTGGAAGATAATTTGATAATTTAAAAGTATTATAAATGAGGAAAGCCAAAACACTAATAGTAGACTCATTAATAATTAATCAATTTAAATAAAAGTCCGATACTAAAGATGTTCCCAATTCAAAAAGTATACCCCCCCACATGTATAGTATAGTTGTATACTGCCCTGAGGAAGCTACAATAGTAGCAAAACAAAGTAGGCAATAAGTATAAAAATTAAAAGTGATGTAATAATAAAATGGACAATTTTTCTACAGCACCATTTAGTGACGAAAATCACCTCAAGGGCTCTTAAAATGATGTAAACAAAGTTATTGTTTTATTTTAAAATTATAATGTCACGTCACAAAGATTCATTTCTTATGAAAATATAAATAATATTCATCCATCTTAAACATCCACAAAATGTGATAATTTCTTATTGAACTTGTGCAAAGAAATATCCAAACTCAGCTGAAATAGGTGATAGTGATTTCTGTAACACCGGGAACACTGGAAGATTTTGGAGATGTTCATCAACAAGTGTACAGATAAAAGCTGACAATTATGTAGCCTAGTCAAGTGTTTCAGTCTGGGTTCAGTGGGGATTTTGGCACCCCCATTATTGGATAATACTATGAGATAAAAGGAATTCAGTTTAATTCACTAAAACCATTTCAAGAAATTGTTCAGTCTTGAAAAGTGATCATTAGCTAGGCATATGTTGAGAGTATTTTCCACCCTGGATAAAAGGTATACAAATTTATAAATACCTAAATTACATAAATTTAATACTATTAAATGTAGGTAATTGTTTATGAATGCACCTATCCATTTGTCGAATTTAAAAAAAGATCCTTAATCTTAATGGTTGTCCCACCGTTAGAGCCAAGTTATTTTTATTGTTATGTCATTTATCCCACAGGTGAATGGCCGTCACAGGAGAGACATGAAACACCGTCACCGCAACTCCACGACACCCGCAGACATATCCTCAGATATCATCGAGCTTCTAGAAGAGGAGCACAAGCTGTCCAACAGTTCTGATAGTTCTGACGCCAGCCAGAATTATCCTCCCTTCATCAGGAGGGCTCTTAGAAAACGAGGAGTGAATAATGAACACGTAGAAGGAGAAAGTGTAGAAGGAAAGGGAAGAAGAAGGGTTGCCAAGAGAGGTGTGTATTTTAATCTTTCCATTACATTCATTTACAGCTCTTTTTGATAGTTACAACTTACCTGTCAAAACAATTATACAAATTGTATGGTGCAGTCAGCGGTGAATAGGACACTACATCTGCCCCGATAATGAACACTGCAAGAAGATTATCTAAAATGATTGCTAAAAGAGAAGGAAGCGCAGCACGGCATAATACCCCAAAAATCAATCACGATAATTGTAACATTACATTTACGTAGCACAATTTAGTGATTTCACCCAAAGTTAAGTTTTTTTATGCTTACCACATAGTAGCACTTTGTAGCAATTATGCCAATGGCATTCTTTTTTATCTGTCATTGGCTGGAAGAGCGTCAGATGTGAATGAGGATATAGCAATATCTACTGCAAATACTGTGTATCCATAGTTTATTGTTCCACTGGGATACGTACATACTTACAGGTACATAGTACGTATATTATTATGCTTATTTTCCATTCCTAAAACAATATTTTTGAATTTTAAAATTTTCATTCCTGGTTAGATCCCAATGGAAAGCTGAGAAGAAAGAGGAACGGAAAGAAGAAGCAGAGAGATCTAGAGCAGGAGCATGTGCAGGTGAAGGTGGATGTCACTCAAACCAAACACAGGAGCGAGATTATCAAAATACGGCCCTCTGTCAAGGTAAAACTTTTCCCACTATGGAAATTGAAAAGCATTATACATATTATATTTATTTCATCTTGGCAAGTTTCCTACAAGTACTTCTCTAGCTAGAATATTATTTCAAGTCTCTGTTCACCAACAGGATAATTTCATTAATCTATTACACCCTCAGTAACCTCTAAATTAAGTTATTCAGTCAAAATGTTAACTACGTATCGTGAGCATTCGATGAAACGTGGGCGAGTCAAAGTCATTGTTTTTTTGGCAGATTGAGATTGAGGATTTTTGCATAGACACAGGTATATTATCATAGTTTTGCATGTTGGGATTTAAAAAAATTTAAGTATATTTTGTTTCATATACAGTCGAATTTAGTTACTATATGGCTATAATAAGCAATTCCCAATGATATTTTGGTTCAGGCTTATTTTCATACAATTGTTGGCGGTCATAACGAGGAAACTTCACTGATATACCATACAAATAATTTTGTCAACACAATTTCTAGATACATACATAGTGAAATATTCCTATTCATCGGGCACTATGTAAAATTGTCATATAAAATCTGCGATAGTTATGCGGAAATTGTGTTTCGCAATTTTGTTCCCCTTTTCCGTCTTCTTTTGTATTACTACTCATCGTCAATTGTGTTTTAAAAACCAATGTACGAATACCTACTTCCCTACATAGGGTAAGTTTATGACAGAGATGCACAACCTTTTTAGTAGAGGGGCGGCTTTACTTATTTATTAAACACTGCTCGTGACCTGCAATAGGATTTTTTATTTTCATGTGGTGCAAACCGATTCTTCGAATTTTTTTTCCATTTGGGACACGCGGTATGGATTAACGAAAATTCATTAAAAAAAATTCTCAGTCAGGATTTTCCAGAATTACCACAAACATTTTGATTTTTCTCTATAGTCAAGTGAACAGTATGAAAATGACATGCGAGCCTTGCGGGGTTGTGCATCACTGGTTTGTGACAAGTAAAATTTTACAACTGAAACCAATAACAATAGCGCAAGCAAGTGATAATAGTATGATGGACAATTTAGTGATATTTTTCTTGGAAGCCTCGAACCAGATGATGAGATTTATAATGTGTTGAGTGTTTTGATGGGGAAGTTGAGCAGCGTGGAAGCGAAATCTTTAAAATCATTATTGCATCAATGAAAGTATATACTTTTCTAACATTTTTATTTAATAAGTAATACCTACTCATATTTTGAAAATATGTATATTATACATTGGTGAATGTATTGATAGTAGGAATAGATAGGCATGTACGATTTTTAAATAACCTATTTCTGATATAGTGAATGACTATAAGGAGCAGATTTAGTCGGTCCCCCCGGTGCTTGTTATAACCAAGTTTGACTCTACCCAAAAAATATTCTAACTTGCGAAGCTGTGAGTTTGTGTCTATGCAAAGGACAGGGATCTTGATTTGTCCATTTTTCATTGTATGCCCACGATATATGTAATATACCTGATAAATATGCACTGTACTCTTGTATCCTTTAGTGTACTCCTACCACTGAAAACATGAAATTGGTGAATTCAAGAACATCCGGGAGATGTCAATGCACATTAAATATATATATATATTTTTTTTTTTGTTTCAAATAAACTGTTGTTCCCAATTTTAACTCTTGGTGGCTAGGGGTAAATGTGTGCCTTTCTACTAGTTTCAAGAATTGTGTGTGTAGCCTAACTTAAATTAAACCTTTTGTTTCACCTTCAGAAAACTGATTAGGCAGCAAGATACAATAATTCCTCATTTGACAGATTCCGAATATTGTACTGTTTTGTGTTGGTTGTATTTACTGTACTTCTATTATATTTATTACTTGGAAAGTAAATCATTCAAAATTTTTGAATTCTAAAATTGCTCATCATTTCCAGAACACGGACATTGTGTACCGCATCACCAAGGGCAATGAGCTAAAGAAGTTTGGACTGGTCAAGAGGCATGGCGTCTGGTCTCTGCACTTCCGGAAGCGATTGAAGAGTCCGGAGATTTTCCTGCTCGAGATTGAGGGCAGGATCCCGCGGCTCCAGGTCACCAACGGAACTTACGAGAAGCCACTGAAACTGTTTATAAACCTCGAAGTAACTCAGCTTCCCTCATAGGCTGAGTCGAGAAATAGCTTGTTATTATGTAATAATTAGTGAGAGTAAAGTTTAAATATTCCCATTCGTATACAAAAATTTCCAAAAAAATGTAAACTAATTTATTTTTAGGGTCTATCAATTCGTACAATATATTTTTCTACAACAACAAAAAACAGTACATTTTGACAAATTTGTCTATGCAGGCGGTCAAAAGAGGAACTGAGAAACAACAAACTTTTTTTGCATCGGTAACCCCAATATCTACAGTAGCAACAAACAACCCCAATTGCATGGATAAGTTCATAGATTTGTACAGATACTAACTTCTCTTTGCAGTCCATGGCATCGCTAGTGTAGATTTTGTGGATACAAAAATCTATGGATTTTAAAAATAATTTGTTTTTCCATTACTTCTTTCTTTGCCCGCCTGCAATGTTAAGTTGGTCGTACACTTTTCTCAAATTTTATTTCGATTCACAGTACCCAGTTTGGTGGTGCTTAATTTTTCAGATATTAAATTAATTAACATTCTTAAGCTCTATTTTATAGTTTCATAACAATTAAAAGTATCATCAGATATACAATGGGAATATGTATTTAAATATTTACGAAACATCTCATATCTGTTAAATAGTTATTGTGCAGAAATTCGAATCTGTTGTGTACCATCGCTATGTTTCTATGTTATCCAATACGCTGGCTTTAAGAAAATTTAAAACTGCCCTTGAAATAATTTTATATTGTATTCATTAAATAATCCTACATATTAAAAAATGTATGCATGTGAATCTTTCATATAACCCTTTTTCGCCATACTTTTATTTATTTTAATGATCAAATAGTGAATTTCAAAATTTGGGTTTTATGAGTGCCTGCCTACTGCCTACGGCCTACCAAATTATTTAATTCTTGTATTTTGAAGTAACTGGTTATATTATGTTTTGGTGGATTTTTCAAAGATAAACGCAATCTCAGATTGAATAGGTACGATATAGTTTGAGATAATATTCAAGAAATAACGGCAACTAATTTAAAACATAGGCTAAGTTAAGTTAAATTAAGTTTAGATTTATCTTAGATATTTCAGTATTTCTACGCATTTCAATTACATACCACCAATTATTATTATTACAAAAAAATTTCCACTCACTAATAGATCTTTTCAGTTTAAAACTTATATTAAGTTGTAATTTCTTTAATCACCAGATAAAGTATTTAACTTCAGAATGGAAGCCTTCCTTAGCACATTAATGGCAGTGAGAAATATATTTTACTCCCATTTTAAATTAGGTGTTTTTCTTCTAACTTTGATTCTTTGTCGTTTAAGGTAATAAATAAATATTGCGGTCACTCATAATAAACATTTTTTGCTTAAATTGATTAAAAATATGCATAATTCATTAGTTTATTGTGTCTGAAAAGCAATCAGTAAATTTCACTCGATAGTTCCCACCATACAATAGACGTAAAATTTCCTCAATGAAAGAAATATTATACTCACCTACGAGAAAAAGGCGCAGCCTTCTAATATGAAGACAAACGCATTGCTGAGGAAAGAACTCAAGGAAAGCAAATCTTGAAGAAAGCTAGTGCGATCGGTCAACACGTAAGTGAGAAATTAGTTTGAAGTTGACAGAATAAATTTTACTCCTCACTTCCATTCTAGGGTTAAACAGAATTTTACGATTTTTGTTTTATTAAAAGGCCATAATAGTTTATTTTGCCTTCAAATCGAATGTTTCACAATTGCTAGCTTTTACTACATATTTATAAGTATTATGATAAAGCACAATTTGCATATAACAATTAATAAAAATATTTCTTTGTCAGTTTGCTTCGTTTTAAAAGAATTTGGAAACTCTTTAACCACCGTTAATATTTAATGATTATTTTTGTAAATTTATTTTTAAGTTTGTTTTAGATTTGATAATTTAGAGGCCATAATAATTTTATTTTTACGTGATTATTTTACTACTTTAAGTACCATTATAGTCGTGCTGTTTTTTTTTTAAAATTGAATTTATTTTATTGGAATACTTATCTGAATATGTAAAGGTTGTTTTTTTGTATACTGTCGATGAATAAAAAATACGATTAAATCCGTAAATTCAGGAGATGCAAAAAACCAATCGGATTTTTATATGTATTTTGAAAAACCTTTAATTGCCATTTATTGTTTGCTTCGGTTTTTGTGAATAAAATCACTGAACCAAAAATAAGTTTACATAGTTGTAACATAAATATATTTATTTTTTATCAATAGAAACAGTTATACCATGCAAAGAAAGTTCAGACAGGTGATGGAGATAGCCCTGAGGGAAATCTTTTCCCTCGAGACCCCCTCCTAACTGGGGATGCTGTATGGGGGGGTCTGTTTGAGGAAAGGATATTCGATTTATTGTCGATTATCCAAAAATATTTTTATGCATAGGGGTATTGTTTATTTGTCGACACTATAATATTTGATGATGCTGCCATTTGCTTTAGATTTTGTTCAGATAATTGCATAATATAATTATTTAATATACTTATGAATGCGTGCATATGAATATACTTATATGAAAGCTTTATGTTGCTATTTCTAGATGACAGAAGTGTCAAACACTGCCATTAAAAAATTTATTTGGATAATTTACTTTGTCCATCAAAATTTGTGCATTGCCCTTTAGTTTATAATGTATTATGTTTCGAAAGTTACGACTAGCATAAGAATACATAAGTTGTACAAAGTTAGGAATCTTGCGTTCCACCTGTATTCATACAAATTGATTAATAAAAGAAAGTATTTTAGACAGGTGTTTTTATTTCCTTATGTATTTATTTTTACCTTATCGCATTTCCAGATGTAGTCATTGGGGATCCCTTACTCTTATGGTTAATACTCTTGTCAGCGGTGAATGGGTTAAAACCATTGATGATGGACTGGTGGTGTAAATGGGAGAGCTAGAAGTGAGTAAATGTGTGGCTATTCCGATCCGGTCAACTGAAATAAATTCATTGATCGAGGCTAGCATATCTAATTTATTATACAAAATAAATTTTAAAAGAAATGAGGTCTTGAATATACATGAAATAATTTAAACCACTTTATTATTTATGTTTTACAAATAATTTATTTGATATCGTTATCATTAAAATTACACAGAAATTGTTTATTTTAATATTTGGATGCACGAGAACAACTTTTATTTGGATATACTCCATTCATACATTGTTTCATATATTTTCTAGTTTAATTTTTAATAACATTAGGATCAAATCAAAATGTACAAGTTCTCAGCTAAATGGATGCTAATTTTGAAAATTTATTTTCCGTTACCGCACTACAAATGTTGGACATAAAGTACTGAAAGTTTTGTTATTAAATTAAATCCATTTGTTTAAATAATTTAAAAAATAAATCACCATTGCAGATGCTGTGTAATATAAAGTACTGTAAATGCTACTGTTACATTGCAGGAGTAAACATGTTTTTATTTGATCATAAATAGTATGACATGTTCTTAGATTGAACTTTTTTTTATGATTTATGACAAAACTAGTAAAGAAATCAAAGTTTGCCCCTGTTATGTAACAGTTTTCCAGTATTTTTTTTTTCAATATTAAAAGTGCACAAAAAAATATAAGAAACATTTGTTTTGGTGGACATTTTAAAAGATGTGTAATACGAATCGTTTTTTACGAGGTTACAACCAAAATTTACAAGACACGTTAGGGCTTATGAACTAAAAAATTACATCTAAATATTATTGTCATCTCTAATTTCTAGGACTATTTACAAGGGGATTGGGTGTAGACTAAAATATTTTATGTCAAATCACCGATGCACTGCACCGAATTACATTTAGTACACACTCCTCAGTGTGAAAGTTGCATTCAAATACTGAATTTCAGCGTCACTTAACTGAACTTTTACATAATATTCATCATCGGCAAAACAATTTTAGTGAAAAAATATTTTAAATCAAATATTATTAAAAAAATTCAAATGTTACATTGTCATTAAATGACCAGTCAGCGTTTTTTTTATTTATTTTTTGACATTTGAAAATTCCCCGTTAAACGCCGTCTGTTTCATTTTTTGATCAAATTGTTATCAGCTGACAAGCGTAACAATATAACAGTTGTGCTTTTCTCCTGAACTTTCACAATTTGTTTAAAAGCTGAAACGGACCTAGAATCGGCGTTTAAAGGGGACCTTTCAAATATGAAAATAGAAAAGAAAATGGCGCTGATTAGTCATTTGATGACAATGTAACACCCTAACCCAAGATGCAAACAGACTCATTTAATTGTAAAATATTTTATGACAATGTAACACCCTAACCCAAGATGCAAACGGACTCATTTAATTGTAAAATATTTTATGACAATGTAACACCCTGACCCAAGATGCAAACGGACTCATTTAATTGTAAAATATTTTATGACAATGTAACACCCTGATCCAAGATGCAAACAAACTCATTAAAACATAAAATATTTAATTGTGAAAATCGAGATATGATTTTTAAATGAGCAGTCAATTGATTTTACTTTTTGAGTCAAATCTCAATCAGAATATTATGGATTTCTGAATGAGCTGAATTGGACAGATATATTTTTATTGCTATTTTTTTTATGTAAATGCACATAAATAAAATAATTTAATTTTTGGAATTAATCATACTAAATCTGTAGATAGTTCGGTCCTTTCAAATGCCCCTTGTGATTCAAATGATATAATATCTGGGTCAGGCGAATCATTATAGATGAGTAAATTAATTTTGCATTCAAACTAACTTGTTGTATTCACTTGACAAGGACTTGGATTTCTGTTTTAGACATAATGAAGTTGGACTCTATTTAGGAAATGTTCCTCTGAATATTAGATTCTACTGGTCAAATAAATAACTTTTAAATACCCAACTTAACATGTTTTCGATCAAAAATGAATTAATCTATCATAAAGTAATTATTATTTTGCGTGAACTTCAAAAAACTTAAGTGTGTATGTATATATTTGGAACATCTACGCATTTCGGTTCACAATTTTATTTTTCAATACAAAGATAAACAAAATAAAATTACTACTGCAAATATTGAATGCTCTTATAATTAAGATTTTATATTACAATTTGGTAAGTATTATTGAAAAAAATATATATATTGCATGATGACTGGTTTTTAAATATAGTTTAGTACTTTTTAAAAAATAAAAAATAAAAATATCCCAAGACAAGGGTTTTATGACGAAGGTTTATTTTATAGGAGAAAATTAATTTCACCTGAATTAAATTGACATTCAAAAATATATGAAAATGCTTGAAAATACGACTGAATTTAATCGGTTGTGAAAATTTCGATCTATAATTATTTTGTCGATGATAGAATATTATTAAATCATATTAATTAATATTACATTAGTTTGTCAATCCTATAAATAATAAAACTTAGATATCTTGTCCTGTAAGATACCGATTAGTTAAAATATAACATTTAGGACAAATAATATTAGCAAACCTAAATGAAAGATGAAACCGGACAAAAGGACAGAAACTAAAAATATTTCAGTCGCATCTGGAACTCGAACCCAGGTCCTCTTAAATATTTTTAGTTTCTGTCCTTTTGTCCGGTTTCATCTTTCATTTAGGTTTTTTAATATTATTTTCTTCAATGATTAAATATTAGAATGAGGTTTTTAAATCTCAATAAAAATAATTAATAATTAAAAATTAAAATATAACATTTAGGACAAATATTTAATTGTGTCAAATTACTGGTGGACATTCGAGCAGCGCTTTAAATTGCAGTACATTTTAGGAACCATAGGGACATTTCGACTTGATCATGCATGGACCATTAAAGTAAAACTGTTATTTAAATTATCTATTACAGTTTAAGATTGATATGCTTGCTAGAATCAACAATTATTCAATAGCGTAGTCTATTTATTTGTATTTAGTAGTTTCTAGTTACGTTTCACTACATTTCAAAACATAAGACATATACTCCACTCTTTCCACAGTTCATTCACCGGTGTACGCGTACGGCAGTTTTTCCTTACTCTAATTTAACCATCCAATACGCCTTCAAATGTAAATTTCTTTGAACCGTACATAAAATAAACACTCTTCCATTATTCACCAACAGATTTTACAGTTTTAAATTTACATCCTCGTAAATAAAGATGATTGTATCGCGAACATTGATTTGTTTAACGCCACAACTGGGCCACTGGTATCGCAGCTTCGACAAAAGATTACATAAGTAGTTCATTAAAATTCACCCCTTTACAATTCAAATAACAAAAGGTATTTGAATAATCGAAGCGTTCACATAATGGGATGTTGCTGAGGTTATGAGCTTATGGGGGGGCACAGTCGCAACAAAAGTTGACAGCTCGCTCTTCCCAAACCCACAGTTCTTTCAGCTCTTGGGGCAAGCCGACAACTCCTTCTCTTCTGTTTTGGTACGCGCACTTCCCTTTCTTCCTTCGCAGCAGCTTCACGGTGAAGGATCTCGCCTTGCAGACGAACTTGCCGTACCAACATTCGTGCATGGTGCACTCTACACTCCTGAGGTATCTCGGGAAGTAGTCTAAACCCAGGTCTATCCATTTCACCATTGCTTGGCATTCCCAGGGTCTCTGTGGGGTCGCCGCCCGCTTCTCTCGCCTGGCAATCGTGGCTGACTCCACGAAGTGATCTATTTCCCAGGCCGGTTTGTCCTCTACTTCTTGAGCGAAGTCCCTATCGACGGAGAACTGATTGTAAGTGCTCGCTTTCCTTTTGATGTTTGAAGAGTCCGCGTCTTCGGAGGCGTCTCGCGGAGGGATCACACTCATATATCTAGGGTTGTAGGCCGGTCCCAGAATCTTGGCCAAGGATTCCATCTCCAAAGAATGGCACCCGGAATTTATGAAACCCATTCTCTCATCGACATCGGCTCCGGATCCGTGAAATTGTCCAAAACTCGAACGGTCAATTCGCCCACTCCTCGCAGAATTAGCGAACAATAACAGTACAAGTATTTCTATCACAACCACTGCCAGCACACTGACGTTACGAATCACAAACTTCGCCATGATTATACTTTATTCTGGTAGTCTGTTTAATACACAAAGCGAAAAAACTTGTAGCAATTTATATCCGCGCACATTGCATTGCTAATCACTTTATGTGACACTGACTAAACTTATTTTCGGCTTTCAACTGCACGGGTGATCTTTTAAAATATCATATATCGACGGTCCAAACTCAAGTTGCCAACTGACCGGTGGAACTCCATGTCACCGGATAGGTAAACTGCACACAGGTATTCCTGAATATTTACCGTAAATACAATTAAATAACATATAATGTATTGTCTCTTTCCAACGTTCGCTTTAGCGCATCGCTTCTCTTCGTCCCGCTGCGGCTTGCAGCGCTGCCTGAAAGTAATCCTGAAATACTGCGAATTCGGTAAGTACCTTTACACTTTACAGCAGTTAAGTAGCGCACCATTATCATTTGTAAAATGTTGTACTTACCTGGCAACATGCACGCAAATGTATTATTTATCACTTATTGGAAACAAATTAGGCGATGTTCACCGGAATATCTTGCCTAGCGACTTTCACGATTAATAAATTATAATGTGGGTACTTCAAAGACATTAATAATTAGTGTGCGTTCGCGTTCTTGACAATTAATTTGATATATTAGAAGGAACTGCGAACTATAAGATCAGGGGGTGAGAGTGTTGACAAGCGTGTGGGTGGAACTACTGGAAGATTAAATGGCAAATATCGATGTTTGGGTAACTAAGAACATACATAAGAAAGGCTCTGTAACTTAGCAGGTTACTAGGCAGAAAGCAGAGAAGTAAAAATAGCAAGGGTTAGTGTAACGTACTTATTAGTTCGAGGAAGATACACACCCAAAAATATAGCAAGTGGATGTGACATGTTGACAGTAGCTTATTTTTATTTTATGTGAATACCGCGCAAGAGTCCGGAGCCGGTGGGACTATGGTATCCCCGATTGGGTTACGTTATCCGGATGAAAGGAGGGGGATGTGGTAGAGAAAGGTTGGGAAGTACCTGGCTATCCAGATATGGTCAGTACACACGGCAATAGCCATTTCAAGCGATGTTTTGATTCTGATTGTTTCACCATGGCGATACTGTGAGTGTCTCACTCTAGATTATCGAAGTATTTCAAAAATATCTTTGAAATTAATTCTGTAAACCAGTGGTTCCTAAACTCTTTCAATTGGCGACTCTCCTGCTAAATCCAGATAGTCCAAAGGCATTGCGTCAGTTTTTTTTAAAATCCGTTTTTCAAAATAGCGGCAGTCAATGAATTTTTTGGAGGGAACATTTGGTAGAATAAATATATTTTAGATTTAATAAGTTTTAGATCAGAGAAAATTTGTCCCTAACAGTTGAGTGTTAAACTAAGTGACACTGAGATGATTCTACTAATGAAATTAAAATTATTACCTGGATGGACGCGCCTGTTGATTGCCGCACATTTTCTCAAATCGTGAAATTAATCTTGGACTAATGATTAGATTATAGAATACAGACATAGCTCTAACAAAAAAATGTCCAAAGAAGCTAAGCTAGCAGTCCACAATGTAGTGCTGATACCAATCCTGATGCAAGGAAGTGAGGCATGGAGCTGGCAGAGGAAGGATGAAGGTAGACCGAATGCTGTAGAAATGAGACCCCTGAGGCATATGTGTTGTAAAACTTTGTATGACCGCATGGAAAATGCTGAGATTCGCAAATAATGCAAGGATGATGTGACCGTAGTGAGTAAGATTAGGAAATGGAAGCTTAGATGGTTTGGGCATATAGAGCGGATGAGCGGAGAAAGGAATGTAAGGAGAATATATAACGCGAATGTGAATAGTAGAAGAAGTGAGGGACGTCCGAGGAACACATGTCACGATCAAGTTAATCAAATACTTGAGTCGGACCATGACAAGAGTCAGAATAACAGAAGAGTATGCATGAGATGGTATATTAATGTGAATGAAGCAAGGCGTGTGTGCCAAGACCGAGTCGTTTGGCGGTCCGTCTTCTCTGACTAGCTCTGCGGTGAAACGGCGTGATGGTTAGTTAGTTAGTTAGACATAAGCGAATTAAAATAAAATTACGAAAAAAATGGTAATAATTCGCAGAGCCCCCTGGGAGGAAGCCGCAGCGCACACTTTTGGAAGCACTGCCGATAGTTACCCACCTATACTTACATAACTTGTTAGTAAGTAATTAAGTACATATTTCTTATGACTTACAACTAATTGTACCTATTTATTATCTTAACGTCCTTATCCCAAAGCTAATTAGCCAATGGCGTAGCGACCACACAGGCACATCCCTATCCATACGATTCTGAAAAATATAATTACCTACGCAATTTTACCAAACAAAATGTTTATATAAGAGCATCATACATAATATATCATATATGTATATACAATCGGCGTGTAAATATCTCTAATAAACGTGTTTACAACATGTGTGACGTACGCAATAAAGTTAGTGAATTATGTTTATTTACTTGCCTCATTGAAGCCTCGATAACGATATTGTTTATTTTGCACCATGGCCAAAGAAACGAAGATGTTAAAATATTGAAAGCAAAGTAATGTCACTAAAAAGGTTCAAAGATTTTACTAGTTTAATTTTTTATTTTATTTATGAAGACATTAAAAAGAGGATCGTAGCCACTCAACCACGGAGAATTTTATACTGCGAATTTATATAAATATCCTATCAATTCAGTTAAATAAATAACGGAAATGAATATATTTTAAACTAAAGTCAAAACATGGCTGAGAGAACTGAGTGATAATTAACTGGTAAGCGTCAAGGAAGCAATTTAATACGTGAATTAAATAAAGCACTAAGTACCAAACAATTCATATATGTAGAAATGGTCCTTGTGCCATCGCCAATACCCTAAATAAAGACTTAAGTGCTACAAAAATTATTTGTGGCTATATGTGATGTAGCAAAAGTGAACAAGTCGTATGTACCGGCTGTGTTTTCCGATTTAAAAAAGTATTAAGAAATTAGTCGTGTTTAGTAATAAAAGGACTAAGGTACTTACTAATGGCTAAATGACCGAGTTGGCTACACGTAGTACTTTTAGTGACTTCTCATAAGGTACTTAGACCGCCCTTTGAGAAATAGTCGTGGAACTTAATGCCTTCTATAAATTAGGAATTAAATTAGCTATATCTTTAATTTCATGGTATATTCATTAAAAATTACTAATGTTTCCGTAAAACCTTATATTTGTATGCAAGAATATAAAAAAAAATATTTCAAAACAATTATTGCTTTTATTCAATAAAAACCCTACATTGATATTCAGTAGTCAACATTTTTGGCACTTAGTGCTTTATGTAATTCATGTATACTCTTAGTACAAAAAAATGCAGGACGCCTCAGAACAAGAATCCCTAGTGAGGAGGGCTCTAAACACGGTGGCTTTATTACTCGTACGCTAACATATTCCACAAATAAAATGTTTTATGATTATAATTTATTGTAATTATTACATAGTTATATTCACGAACAATCCTTACTTAAATACTGGTCAGTGACAGGTCTCCATCACGATACAAGCAACATCTTCTGCTTACTCTGATGGTAGTAGATTTTAAAATATTGCCAGGTTATTCGTAACCCGGGATTTTTGTTTCCTTAAAATATGTATATATACCCATAGAAACTAACAAAATAAAACTTTAAAAAAATTACTTTAGCCGTGATTGATGACCTGATCTTAACACCCACCTTCCTTTTCCCGGTTTTCGCCTTCTCCACATTAGAACATCACAAAACACCTCAATTGGGGATGCCATAATCGTACTGGACCCGGAAAGTTGGGACTCTTGTCTTTTTTTTGATGTGCGGTGTTCATACAAAAAGATTTTCAACAAAACCCAATAATCAATATTTTTTTATTTAATATGGATATCAAATACAATTCAATGAATTCGTACCTAATACAAAGCATTGAAGACATATGAATTTATTCCAACATTCAATGAATTCGTACCTAATACAAAGCATTGAAGACATATGAATTTATTCCAACATTCAATGAATTCGTACCTAATACAAAGCATTGAA